>WBNQ01009292.1:10423-21051 GCA_013401375.1 Spizella passerina
CTGATAGTGGAACCCTGGAAAAAGTTAGATAGAATCTAAAAATGTTAGGTTTTGTGCTTTCCCAGATCAACTGCACCTGCGTAAGCAGTATGATAAATTATATAATTGTTAGATGTGATGATTGTTTAGTAATTAAATGTCATTATTATATAACCATAAGAAGAATAGTGAGAAACTATGTTGGAAATTCAGAGAGGGGCTAAATTTATGTATACAATAGAACAATATAAGTTTAATAATTAACATGAAAGTTATGTAACGATAGAGTATAAAACATGATCATTCCAGATGTATGGTCAGAATCAGATTTGGGTTGATTTTGCCCCGATTCCCAGAGCTCTTAATAAAAGCACCACATATAATCCCCCGTGATTATGTGTTTTTGAATGCTAACAGCTCCATCCCATCCCCAAAGCAGATCTCACTAGCCAGTTGCTCCTCTTGGTGAGGTGCTGAACACCCAAGGGCTGCTGACAGTCTTTGTCTGCTCTGATTACAGACTTCTGATGATACAAAAGCTCTCTCTCAATGTGTTGGGCATAATGCAGGTGAGATGGAATGCCTGCCTTTAAATATTCAGCTCTGTCCTGAAGAGCCTGCTGATTGTTTTCATGCTGGCTGCTGCTGCCTTGTGTGATCAGCCCCTTGTTCAGAGGCTGGCAGCAATCAGGGGATGGAGCTGCCTTTGGGGAGAGCCTGTTCTGGTGCAGCCTGATAGAAATGAGGTGTTTCTAATCCAGCAGGGCTGGCACAGGGGGATGGATGGATGGATGGATGGATGGATGGATGGATGGATGGATGGATGGATGGATGGATGGATGCGTGCTCACGTCCCCTGGCAGCTGTTAGTCAGGGGAGGCTGTGCTCGGTCAGGATGCTCCCCGTGCACCTGTGTGGCCATGGGGATTGCCATGCTGTCCTACTGCTTAAAAGCTCATTAAAGTTGCATCTCCCATTCCCAGCTCCCTCCTTGCCCCCTCTGGCTAGCTGTCCAGGCTTTTGTGAGCAAACTAGAATTGATCATAGCAATTAGCTAAGCCCAGGGGACATTTTGAAATGTTAATGTATATGGTTTTTTCCTCGCTCTCAGATAGCTCTTTGCTACTGCCAATGATTTGTGCTCTCTTGCTTTGATGCATTTGCTCTTCTTCCCTTTTAGAGTTCTCTGTAGACTGATATTTAGGTAACATGGTGCCCTCAAGATGTTTGTTTAGCTTTAAATTTCCTGGTCAGTATTAAACTGGTGATATTTCCAGCAGCTGTTAAAATTCTGCTTGTGTTTTTCCCCCTGAATTGTGTGCTCTTACACGAAGGATGCAGAGCAAGTGACATTTAATTCATCTAAAAGATGAATGGCACAAGTAAAGACTTTGTATACTCAGAAATAACCCAAGATCCAATGTGAGTTTGTGGACATTGAGGCTTTTAGAGGGGCTGGATTGTTGGAGCTGTTTCTTGCTTGTAACTTCCTTACTTTGAAACAAATCCAGTAAAAAAGAAAAGCGTGTAAATATTTGGTTAAGAGGTGATGGGGAACTACTGTCTGAACCTTAAAGCTGTGACTGTTATGTGTGCCCTAACAAGCCTGTATCTTGCCTCTTCTTGGAAAATATTTCTCTTTTTCCTACAGAAGCAGCATTCAGTGTCCTTTTCTGACTGATTTCCTCCTTTTTTTGGCCCAAGTTCAGCATTAGCTTTGGTTCTGAAGAAGTGGAAACTCATCACAAAGTTGTGGCTTGCCAACTGAGAATCTCAGTCGAGGTGGAGGTTTTGTAGTATTGACTCCATGTGGCAGTTCTGATCAAAATAAACACAGCTCACCCTGGGAACTGGATGCTTGCCTTGGAAAATAGGATTGAAGAAATCAAAGCTTTGGTACTTTAGTCTTTAGGATGTAATTGTAAACACTTAAATAGCAATGTTGTTATGTATTCAGTTTCCTCTCCTTAGTATCACAAATAAGTCCATCTTCTTTTAGGCTAATCTGAATTTTTCCTTAAAGATTATTAGTTATTAAAGCTCTTATCCATTTCTGGGGCTGGTAAAAGTCCTCATGTGCTATTTATTTAAGGATGTGGGAACATCTTGTACCAATACCCTTCTTAAAGTATTTTTGTTTGTTTTAGGAAAACACTAGACTATCTTGGTATATTTCCCAGTTCACACCATTATGGTGCTCTGTTAGTTTGCTCAATTATATTTGTTTGTAATGTGAATTTGTGGACATTGAGGGTTTAATAATTTCTACCTTGATAACCAGACCCAGTTTTACGTTCTATACTTTTATAACCAAGTGTGAAGTGAGGTGTTTCTGCTCACTCTCAGTAGAGAATTAATTCTGGAACAACCTCTGTACTCAGCCATTTGATGCTCCTTTTTTGGGTTGCATCTTTTTGATGTGAGAACAGGGATTTTAACTGGTGAACTTGTCTCTTATCGCTTAGCTGATGGCTTAGGTAGGTGGCTTGTATAACTTAAATTTTCAAGGCTCTCCCAGTCTTGGACTCTCTTCTCAGTATTAGGGAGAAATCTTGGAGATTAACAGGGTGAGGATGCCCAGGGAAGCTGTGGCTGTCCCACCCCTGGTAGTGTCCAAGGCCAGGCTGGATGGGCATGGAGCAGCCTGGGGCAGTGGAAGGTGTCCTGGCCATGGCAGGGGGTTGGAAAGAGATGAATTTTAAGGTCCCTCCCCACCCAAACCACTCTATGATTCCGTAATTAAAAGGACAGAGATGCTAAATGAAATTACTGCAGGTTTGAGTCAAAGGCCAAACCAATGACAGGTGAGGAGCTTGTGGTGACCTTCCCATCCCTAGGAGGACTCCAGCCCTTCTCTTGCTTCTTGTGTCTATTTGGGGATTTTTTTTCTCTCTTTTTGCCCTTCCTCTTCCTTCCATATGAATTCTGATTCTTTCTCCTATTTTGACTCCTAACCAGGGTCATCCTGTGGTTCCAACTCACACACTGAATTGCATTTGGTGTTTTTGTGATATGAATATCACTTCCTGTCTTGTCAACAGCATTAGGACTATAAAAAGTACTCTGGAAACCTCAGAAGCATCCTCCATAAATATATTTAATTAAACCCATAGTTTCCAGTATGCCTCAAACACATATATTGTTCCAACTCATGACATAGTGATAATAAGATGACAGCTTTAAAATGTGCTGCTTTGGCTGAGGCCTCTCCTTCCCATCTTCCTTTGTGGTTTTTAGAGGCTATTGATGGTGCAGCCTTCGTATGGCACATGAATTCTTTGGCAGAGTTTCCTCTGCTTGCACTCCAGACCTTTACTGCTGCTCTTCTCACACATTAAAATGTTGGGGGGTTTATATTTCATTTTTGTAGCCTTGTTGTGCCTTGTTAACCACTAGGGATAAATAGTTCTTGCTTTAGGAATTCACAAGAAATGCAATTCTTGCGTTTCTACTTGCCTGGTCATGGTTTTTTTTTTTTCCTCCTTCAGCAATCATGGTAAAGAGATGTCTTTACCATGAGGGAAGCCCTCAACTCAACTCTGATTCTTTCCTTCTACCTCAACTTTCTGTAAAGATGCTTTGTTTTTTTTCCTGCAATTCTTTTCTGCCATTTTTTCTGCCATTTTTTTTCTTGCCATTTTTTTCCTACAATTTTTTTCCTGCCATTTTTTCTGCCATTTTTCTGCATTTTTTCCTCTGCAATTATTTTTTCTGCATTTTTTTTCCCTAAAAAGTAAGGACCTCATTGGTTGAAGATGTAAAAATTAACTCCAAAAATGTGGAGCATTTTTTCTGTGGTGGGGTACCAATGGAGGTCGCGTGGTGGCCAGGAGATGAAAGTGCCTGTCTTATGTTATATACTTAATTGTCAATCTTTGATTGTGATTTTGTAGGCTCTGGATGATTTGGGTGCTCTTCCTTCTGCCCCCAAAATCCTCCAGCCCTCAGGATTGGTGCCTTGTTGCTCTCTGCAGTGTGGAAATGCCACCAGCAGAGCAGTTCATCATGAGGGGGTTAAAAATCCATTGGAATGCCCAACATATGGATTGCTTTGGGAATGGGAAATGTCAAGGAACTTGCAGAAGACTAATCAGCTTTGGGACCAATAAATGTGAAGTTGATTTATAGGTTTTTAATTAAACCTGTTGCTACTCAGACTTGCTTTTTCCAGAAGTAAAAGCAAGGTCAGAGACTAGATTTCCTGCTTTTCCTGGCTTTCACCAGTGACTCTGTGGCTTGGAAAAAGGGAGCCTTCATTGCCCTCAGTGGCAGTGTGGAGTTGGCAGCAGCTCCAGGGCTGTTGCTTGTGCCACCCACAGTGCTGGCACAGTGCTGACACCCAGCTCCAAAGCACAGCTGTGGAACCCTGCCAGGCAGGTGGCTCTGCCTGCTCCCAAAATGTGGAGTCACCTGCTGCTCTCAGTTGTAGATGGAATTTGAAGGTTTTTTTGGAGACTATCCTCACCTTTGGGACCCCCAAGCTAAAGGGAGAGGGAGATTCCCCTCTGTCCATGGGACTTCATCCAGCACTTCAATTCATAAATCAGGTTATTCCAAGTCACCCTCATTTTCTAATGGAAAAAATAACTTGGAGAAGGAGGTTTGGGATGGAGATGGGTGTGATGTGCTGAGCTGGATCAGAGCTCTCCCTACAGCAGTGGCTTCACATTGATCCAGGCATTGACTCTGAATTGTGTGCTGCAGCCCTGGGCAGACAGGGCTCTAATGCTGGGGTTTGAGAGATGGACTAAGCCAGGAGTGCTACACATACTGACTTAAGAGGAGCTATAAATGCTGGCCTGAGGATAATAATGTGTTTCATGATCATTTCTCTAGGTAATTATTTTAAAATACACAGGGGGAGTTTATTTCAGCAAATTAAAGCAATTAGATTGTGACTCTCTGTGCAGCCTTGCAAGGAGGCTGGTGAAGTGTCCAGTTCCATGCACACTCATCTCAACACATTTCAGTGTCATGGCAAAGCTTTTCTGTCCTGGAGATCCCTGGGCTGTGGGAATTCAGCCTTGCCAGGAGCAGGGACAAGTTCTCTGCTCTCAGCTCTGGCTAACACTGGCTTTTTTCTTTATGATGAAGATAAATATCTACATCTGTAGATAAACATCTGTAGATAAACATCTTCATCATTCTGATGATCATTTTAAACCTTCAGCTTGGATTTCTGAACTACGAGTTTAGATCCTAAACGAACAGATTTTTCATTCCCTGCAGTATTCCCATAAAGCACTTTTGAAGTCAAGTAAAGGCAATTTAACTTTGAAAAGAACAGGATATTGTTTATGACCACAGCAGTACTCCAGATCCTTTTCTGGATAAACAGAAGGGCATTTGGAAGGTGGCTTCCTGCTTTTCTTCCTGCAGGTTCTGCAGGATGTAGAGAATCTACCATGGAGGGGAGATTGGGGAAAAAGAGAAGTATATGGTTTTTCCTTTTTGCTTTAAGTGTCTTTGAGACCTCTCCAATGGTGCCTTTTCTTCATGCTCTGGAGGTCTTTGGTCCAAGATTGTGCTCAAAGCAAGCCAAGCTGGATGAGGTGGGTGAAGGCCTCATCTAACAGAGCCTTGGTTATCTCCAAGGATGGAGACGCCGCCACCTCTCTGGAGTGTCACCACCATCATCCTGGTGAAAACATCTTCCCTGCCTGGGTTTCCTAAGTTTCACTGCCCATTGCCTCATCTCCTTGTGCTGTGCACCTCCAGGGAGAGGCTCCATCTTCTCTGTGCCCTCTGATTACACAGCTGCAGTAAGGCTTGGTCATTGATCATCCCAATGCTGAACAAAACTTGGTCTTCTTAGCTTATCTCAGCTTGGATATATTGGAATTTTTTTGTAAGCAATGATCTAGAGGTTTTGGGGCCTTTCAGCTGCTTCCTTGCTTTTTGAGATGAAGGGAAACGTTCACAGGAAAATCACCAGTTTGTGAAAGACTGCTGGGACTTCCCTTGTTCCTCGTTACAAATCTAACCAGCTTTCCCTTGCAGGCATTAGTTACCTTGGCTTGTTTCATTTCTGAATAAGTCCAACTCAAGAGGAACTCAGTGACCTCCCAGACAGGTTGTTTGTATCCAAAATAATTGAATATTGCCACTGCATTCAGTCTGTACAGTTAGAAATAAAGCTCTGGTGTTCTTTGTATGTTCAGGCAGATTTTTTAAGACTTTTAAGACACTTTTTCTTTTAGACCTGTATGGTTTTGAATGTATATTAATGTGTCTTGCAGAAGTAGAGTCACAGTCAGGAAAGGTGTTGAACACCCAAAATATCTTCTCTATTTTCTCCTGGCACATGCAGCATGCTTATGTATTTATTTATTTATTTAGTTAGTTAGTTAGTTAGTTAGTTAGTTAGCTCTTAGGGAACAGGGCAAAACTTCTCCCATTCAGACTTAGCCTTGCAAATAGTTGGACTGAAATAACCCAGGCAGATGCTAGACTGGAATGAGTAGGACTGGGGCAAAGATCTGGGGCACAGAGGCAGAAAGGTCAAAAAGTTGGTTTGAACAGGTTCTTTGTAATGGTTTTACTCTCAGAACTAACCCAGAGCTCCCTGCCAGTTCTGTAGTTAATTATATTTGCCTAGACTTTTTATAACACAAGTTTATTTGCAAACAAGGTGTGGGAATTCTAATATTTGCTCATGGTATGTTTACGAGCTGAGAGCACTTGATCTTTTTTTTTCTTTTTAATTTTTAAGCTAGAACTTAATTTCTTTGAGCAGCTCACCTTAAATAATACTGTTTTAAGAAAACAAAAACAACCCCCCAGGGCAAATCTCATTAAATTTCATAACTGAATCAATTGGATGCTGGTTCTTCATAATTTTTTCCATTTATAGAGCTGCCATGGAAAAAAACCTGCTCTAGCATATATTCCTTCCTAAACAAGCTTTTCTGTCCCTGTGTCCATTTTCCTCCATTGCTTAATATTCAAGAAACTGCTGTTGCTTCCTAGGGGGTCCTGGTTTTGCTTCAGACTGGCTTGCAGCATGCTTTGTTCTTGTTGCAAAAGCATCATAATTGGTTAATCCTGCCCTTACACTCCTGTAGTCTAATGTCTTGGTTTTTTACTGTTTAATGTGCTTAGTAATGTCAACTTAGCCTTGAACCTATTAAAAGATTTTGTTGCTTTGTTTTTAACCTTTTCTCCCCTCACTGTGATGTCAGTATATGCTCAGTATCCACAATGCTGTTTCACAGCCCTGTTGCCTCTCACCTCTTCTCTTTTCTCCTTTTGAGATTGGTCTAAAGGATTTTCAGAGTTTTTAATTTTAAAAAAATGTTTTATGTCAGTGTGTGTATATCTGTCTGTCTTTAGGGATTTATTCAAAGTGGTCTTTTACTCCTTGTAGGTTTTCTTGTTTGGGATACCAAAAGGATTTTGAAGGGTATTGAGAAGATTATTTGGCTTATTTTGAAAGAAAACCATTTAACTGCCTGTTTCCTCTGGGACCCTTGCTCTTGCATCTCTAATTTAGGAGTAAGTGTCAAAAGATAGAGGCAACTGGCTTAAGTACTTATCTAGGAACATGGGTAACAAGACTGTTGTAGAGTTTTCCTTATGTTTTCTGGCAGGAAAAATTCTGCATGTGCTTGCTGGAGATAAACCAGGCTTTTTAGTCAGAGCTGTAGGTTTGGTTTGTCAGCTTGGATGGCTGAAGTAAATTGCACTATCATCAGTCTGCTTTCTTCCCAGCTTTGAGAACGCATGGGATAAATGTTCCTTATAGCAGAGGAGGCTGTCACTTCCATTTTCAAGGTGTTCTGGTATCCTGTGATATGCAGCAAAACATGATCAGGATGTCAGAGGGGATTTTCACCTTTCCAGCCCTTTTCCAATCCCCATTTTTCCTCCTGTTGTGGCTTTGTTTCCAGCTTGTGGTGGAAGCGAACAGATTCTCTTCCAGCTTTCTGCAGGCAGCTTGAAATCTGAAATTCAAAGTGAGAAGGGGTCTCTGGAGTTAGTACAGAATGTTGCTTCTTTTCTCATCCCCTTAGGTTTAAATTTCTGCCATGAAATGTTTTTCAGAATAAACAAGCAGTATTGGCCTCATCTGCTGTCATTGGTTTTGCAAAGCTTTGTTGGAACGACTCTTTGAAGAAAGAACAATTCTGCAATTAGTAGGATTTTGCTTGGTGTTAAAGGTTAAAAATCTTGCTGGCAAGGAAACTGGGCCTGTGCCAGAATATGCTTTTAAATATCTGTATTCTGATCCCGTTTCCAAAGGCAATAGTAAGGAAGCCCAACCCCTTTACTTGGCTGCTGGGGAGAAAATGCTGTGCTGGAAGGAATCCATCTTATCAGCTTGTGCCCTTTTCCTTTGAAGAGGAGCTCTTTGTCCTTTGCCTTTCTGAGAGCCTCCCACGAGCACAGCGAGCTTCCTTGGCCATTGTGTCCCTCCCTGAGCTGCCTCATTAGTGCTGGGCTGGGCTGGCCTTTCCCCAGGGGTGACACCTGGCACAGGACAGCGTTCCCTGCTCCTGCCTGCTCTCCATCCCCTGCTGTCCACTGTCCAGAGCCTCCTCATCCACAGGAAAATGGAGCATCTTGGCCATCATCACTGGCACAGAAACCATGTCCGTGGATTTCTTTTGTCAGCCCTGACTCTCACCAGTGATCTTATGTGTGATCACCAGGCTGGGAGCAAACTACCTGAATTGGATATTAGGAAAAAGCCCACTGGAAGGGTTGTCAAGTATTGGAAGAGACTGCCCAAAGAAGTGAAGAATCACCAACTCTGGAGGGATTTAAAAGCTACATGGATGTGGCACTTGGGGACATGGTTTAGTAGTGTCCTTGGCACTGCTGAGTTAATAACTGGACTCAATGATTTTGCAGGGCTTTTCCAGCCTAAACAATTGTATGATTCCATGAGAAAGAGCCGTGTGAATTCCCAACTTCCCCCAGTAGATATTGATGGTGCATGTGAGCATGTCCAGCCATCTCTAGCTCCTCAGAAACAGATGGGCATAAAATGGCATCATGGGACTGGAATTTTATTAGTTATCATTGTTCTTGTGCTTTGGAAAATTAATTTAATTTGGGATAGCTAATGAAAAAGTCGTGGGGGAGCCTTTCCCACAGCGGCTTTGCTGCAACTGTGCCTCTGCCTTTTGCTGGGCAGGTTGCTCTTAATACATCCATTAACTCCTCTTGGATGGGGTGAGCTGCTGGCTGCTCTGGCTGCTGCTGTCAGTTCCCAACACAGAACACGAACCTGTGAGCCATTATGCCACTAATAACCAAAAAGGCCTCTTTGAGTGCTTTTTGCTGGTGTGCAGCTACTGTTTCTGCAGAGGAGGATGGAAAGGATGGGTGAGCCAGGTGGGTCGTGCTTGCAGGAGGTGTTTTTCCCTGCTCTGTAGGACAAATTTGGGAATATGTAGTCTGGGCATGTTTATTTTCAGGCACACAGGAGCAATTCTTGCCATGTTTTAAAAACCGACTCCTGAGTTGCTATGTATTGCAATATTGATGTCTTTAAAAGAAAGCTGCCAGAGAGAACTGATCAAAGCAGAGCAAAGACAAAATACAAGCTCAGAGCATTTGAGTTTACTGACCTCATTACCTTGTCTCCAGCACTTTAAATTAAGCTGTTCAGATGACAAAATTCCATCTTCCTGCAACTGAGAATAGGCTTTGACAGCGCACTGAAATTGTAATGTCTGCTACCTCTGGCCCGTACTGCATAATTCATAACATCTTCTTTACCTAAGCCTTAATTAAACCACCAGATGAGTTGGGGTTTAGTGCTATTTACACATTCTGACCAGAAGAGCCTTACTTTTGTGCCAATGTCACTGTTTCCCACGGATTTTTGAGCAGGGAGCAAACGGATCAGCTTGTGTCCTTTCATGTCTCTATTTGCCGTATGATTTTTTCCTTGTTACCAAGGCAACCCTTCTACCCACCCCCCGACATGCAAGCACTCAATACAATGTAAGTTATTGTCTGGAGCAATTATTAGGCTATTATTAAAGCCCTGTTGAGATATGTCAGTATCCCATAGGAATTTTAAACAAGTGGGAGCAGAGACGGCAGCGAGCATTGCAGGATTGCGCGCTCGTGCCGCTGGTAGCGAGGGGAGGGTGCCTGTAGCCCTCCTAACAACATCTCATAAAAACTATGAGCAGTCTCCCCAAACTGACAGAAGTCAGGATGTGCCAGTGTGGATTAAGATGGAAAGGGGGAAGAGGGGAAAGTGCTTTGCCAGGGCTTTTGGGCTGCGTGCTGCTCCTTGTGTGGCTGCCGTGCGTGCCGAGCGTCTTCGCGTGAGCTCTGTGCAGCCCACGGGGACGTGCTGTAGCACTGAGTGTGTGCTTGTGATGGAGATGATAGTAAAATACCCCCATGCCACGTGGATGGCAGAGTGTTCTTTGTTAGAAAGTCTTGTGCATTCATGATCCCTGTCTGTGTGCCCTGGTTTTAAAAGGGAATTATTCATCAAAAGCGGCAGGATGTGTGGGAGCTGGGCAGCGAGCAGCTAAAATAAGAGAGGAAAGTGGCTCTTGACATGATATGTTTATTTGTTTATAGATTACAGCATGGTGTTTCTTTTCCAAAGGAAGGCTTTTCCACTTTCCCAGCAGTAGGAATTCAGGAGATCCAGGAGCAGAACTTGCCATACATTCCCT
>WBNQ01009294.1:0-10365 GCA_013401375.1 Spizella passerina
GCTCATTTTATGGGCATTACAATCTTGCCGTGTTTCTAAATGAAGAGGAAACCAAACCTAAATGTGGTCTAATGCAAATATCTGTCTTACATACAGTCTTAGTGTCTGTTTTCAAGTGTGAATGAAAGTTATTTTTAGTTCCTATCTGAGCTGCTTGGAGTTTATGACAATAAAACTACCTGTATGGTTGTGTCCTTTCTGCAGCTGTTCTCAGGGCAACTTTGCTTGGGAAGGAGACTTAATGCACCTGAGCCTCCTATTTTGTGAACTTAATAGGTTTGCTGTAGGAATGCTCCTCATGTACCCCATCCCTTTGTGCTGGGTGCAATAAGCAGAACTAAAAAAACTCCCTGCTCTAGGAAATTTAGGATCTAAGTGCAAGAGCCTTAAGCTTCCTACAGCAAATCTCTTCAGTTCAGACACATTTTGGCTGCCCAGAGAACTCTGGAAGCAGGCTGAGTGCAGCAGTGTTTCTTGGCTAGTGCACATGGCAGAGGTCTGGGACTAACACACTGCTAGGCACCAGTATAAACCCTACTCCTGGTGAGCCTGCATGGGCCAGGCAGCCATCAGCCTTGTGGTTCCTCCTTGGAAATGGCTGGGTCCTTGTGTCACTGATTTGTCATCACTCGGTTTTGTCTTAAGATTTTACACCCTTTTAATGTAGTTTCCTCCTTGAGCTGCTGTGTGTTATCCCCTCAACAGTTACAGCCCTTCTGATAGTTTATACTGCTCCTGCCTTGCATCACTTCTATATCTTCCCACTTACACACCTTCTCACAGCTCAGCTGTAATTTTCATAGAAAAAACGGAGCCAATGTTGTGCAATTGTGTGGCACCAGAGTGAAGCCTCAGTCATGGACTTGAGCTGGGCTGCAGGTTACAAAGAGGGAGCCCAGAAAAGTAGGATTAAGAAGAAAGAGGACCAATGCATTGATTAGCAATTGCCTTTTGGGGATTGCATCCTTTCTAGGAAAGGCTTTGAAGAGCAAAAGTAAAGAGCTCTGCTGAGATGGTGATGATTTCCAGCCAGACAAGAGAAGGGCAGCATGGAAAGAGGTGAATGTGGGCTTGTGTGACATTGGTTGTTGGATGCTTGGCTTCACAGGGCAAGTGTGAACAGGAATCACTACACTGACATAGTATAGGAGGAGATCAGTGGGGAAGCCTAGACCATAAAGGCTTGTCTCCATTTTCCAGCCCCATTTCCTTTTGATGCTGCAAGGAAGAGGGAACTGGCAGAAGGCTGGCATGGCTAAAGCAAAGGGTTAGGCAAGTCATCTGAGGGCTTAAGTGCTGTCTGGATGTCAAGACGCATTGCATCAAGGCCAAAGTAAAGAAGGATGATTGCAGTAATTGGGAGTAAAGCCAGGCAGTTTTTAGGTATTTGAAATAATTGGAAATTATTTACATGGAGCTGTTAGAGAAAATGAATCTCCCTGATCTAGATGTGGCTGCCTGGGAGAGGGTACAGAGAAGAATCTGCATTTGTTGATCCATGAGTTATTGACCCATGGGTTGTCAATCTGCCATGCAGGTAAGATATTGTTGTGCCCTCAGTGACATAGAAATCAAGGAAATAAAAGCAAAGAACTCTAAGCCACATTGGACTTGCATTGTCAACTCTACCAGCATCTTTTTGCCAGTCTCACAAAGATCTTTTTAGAAAATTTGAAGAATATGTGCAAGCAGAACAGATGTTTGTCACTCCACAGCACAAAGATATTAGCTGCATCCATGAGTGTTAATGCAGATTGAAATAATTCTAAATAGAATGCAGAGGGGGAAAAGAAAGGGATCAAGTAAAGAGCTTTATTAGGAACACCAGGAACTAGCTGGGAACAGGCTGGGAAAACAATATGTTCTTGCATACCCTTTGGAAAATAGCCTTTAGAGTAGCAGGAAGAGAATGAAGAGAGGCTAGAACAAATGAAAAAATCTGGGCTCAGTAAGAGCACCACCACTGGTGCCAATATCTGCTAGACAAGAGCTGTCTGGGAAGAGATCATTAAAGAAGCAGAGGGTATGAACTGCAGCAGATTTAGAATGGAACTGGAGAGGAGAATCTCCCAGCACTGTTGGCAATGGCAACAGTTAAAGGTGAGGTTTAGGATGGGAGGGGAAGACTGACTGATGTGGGATCTAGAAAGTAGTGCTANTTGCTAGAACAGTTGCATCTGGAACTACACAGATGTAGCAGCTGCTTTGAGGAGGTTCTCAAGGTCAGGCTTTGTCTGTGAGGGGATCCCAGGAAATCTGATCACCTTCCTTTGTCAGCCACTGGTGACTGGAAAATCCTATCTACTTTCTTCCTCTGGCTCCCCCCCAGCTCTGGCTTTTTAATGCATGTGGTTCTGTAATGTCAGCATCTGAGAATCCCAGATCTCAGTTAAAAGTCAATTATCCTCTTGCTCACCAGTGTTAACTGGAATGGTATTTTTGCAGATGTGCGATGGGCGAGTCCTGCTCATTTTATGGGCGTTACAATCTTGCCGTGTTTCTAAATGAAGAGGAAACCAAACCTAAATGTGGTCTAATGCAAATATCTGTCTTACATACAGTCTTAGTGTCTGTTTTCAAGTGTGAATGAAAGTTATTTTTAGTTCCTATCTGAGCTGCTTGGAGTTTATGACAATAAAACTACCTGTATGGTTGTGTCCTTTCTGCAGCTGTTCTCAGGGCAACTTTGCTTGGGAAGGAGACTTAATGCACCTGAGCCTCCTATTTTGTGAACTTAATAGGTTTGCTGTAGGAATGCTCCTCATGTACCCCATCCCTTTGTGCTGGGTGCAATAAGCAGAACTAAAAAAACTCCCTGCTCTAGGAAATTTAGGATCTAAGTGCAAGAGCCTTAAGCTTCCTACAGCAAATCTCTTCAGTTCAGACACATTTTGGCTGCCCAGAGAACTCTGGAAGCAGGCTGAGTGCAGCAGTGTTTCTTGGCTAGTGCACATGGCAGAGGTCTGGGACTAACACACTGCTAGGCACCAGTATAAACCCTACTCCTGGTGAGCCTGCATGGGCCAGGCAGCCATCAGCCTTGTGGTTCCTCCTTGGAAATGGCTGGGTCCTTGTGTCACTGATTTGTCATCACTCGGTTTTGTCTTAAGATTTTACACCCTTTTAATGTAGTTTCCTCCTTGAGCTGCTGTGTGTTATCCCCTCAACAGTTACAGCCCTTCTGATAGTTTATACTGCTCCTGCCTTGCATCACTTCTATATCTTCCCACTTACACACCTTCTCACAGCTCAGCTGTAATTTTCATAGAAAAAACGGAGCCAATGTTGTGCAATTGTGTGGCACCAGAGTGAAGCCTCAGTCATGGACTTGAGCTGGGCTGCAGGTTACAAAGAGGGAGCCCAGAAAAGTAGGATTAAGAAGAAAGAGGACCAATGCATTGATTAGCAATTGCCTTTTGGGGATTGCATCCTTTCTAGGAAAGGCTTTGAAGAGCAAAAGTAAAGAGCTCTGCTGAGATGGTGATGATTTCCAGCCAGACAAGAGAAGGGCAGCATGGAAAGAGGTGAATGTGGGCTTGTGTGACATTGGTTGTTGGATGCTTGGCTTCACAGGGCAAGTGTGAACAGGAATCACTACACTGACATAGTATAGGAGGAGATCAGTGGGGAAGCCTAGACCATAAAGGCTTGTCTCCATTTTCCAGCCCCATTTCCTTTTGATGCTGCAAGGAAGAGGGAACTGGCAGAAGGCTGGCATGGCTAAAGCAAAGGGTTAGGCAAGTCATCTGAGGGCTTAAGTGCTGTCTGGATGTCAAGACGCATTGCATCAAGGCCAAAGTAAAGAAGGATGATTGCAGTAATTGGGAGTAAAGCCAGGCAGTTTTTAGGTATTTGAAATAATTGGAAATTATTTACATGGAGCTGTTAGAGAAAATGAATCTCCCTGATCTAGATGTGGCTGCCTGGGAGAGGGTACAGAGAAGAATCTGCATTTGTTGATCCATGAGTTATTGACCCATGGGTTGTCAATCTGCCATGCAGGTAAGATATTGTTGTGCCCTCAGTGACATAGAAATCAAGGAAATAAAAGCAAAGAACTCTAAGCCACATTGGACTTGCATTGTCAACTCTACCAG
Organism: Spizella passerina; assembly: GCA_013401375.1. Classification (NCBI taxonomy): domain Eukaryota; kingdom Metazoa; phylum Chordata; class Aves; order Passeriformes; family Passerellidae; genus Spizella; species Spizella passerina. The sequence goes on from WBNQ01009294.1 coordinate 4,098, forward strand.
CATCTTTTTGCCAGTCTCACAAAGATCTTTTTAGAAAATTTGAAGAATATGTGCAAGCAGAACAGATGTTTGTCACTCCACAGCACAAAGATATTAGCTGCATCCATGAGTGTTAATGCAGATTGAAATAATTCTAAATAGAATGCAGAGGGGGAAAAGAAAGGGATCAAGTAAAGAGCTTTATTAGGAACACCAGGAACTAGCTGGGAACAGGTTGGGAAAACAATATGTTCTTGCATACCCTTTGGAAAATAGCCTTTAGAGTAGCAGGAAGAGAATGAAGAGAGGCTAGAACAAATGAAAAAATCTGGGCTCAGTAAGAGCACCACCACTGGTGCCAATATCTGCTAGACAAGAGCTGTCTGGGAAGAGATCATTAAAGAAGCAGAGGGTATGAACTGCAGCAGATTTAGAATGGAACTGGAGAGGAGAATCTCCCAGCACTGTTGGCAATGGCAACAGTTAAAGGTGAGGTTTAGGATGGGAGGGGAAGACTGACTGATGTGGGATCTAGAAAGTAGTGCTAGGAATGCACAGTTGTGGGTGGGCTGTGAAGCCTGTAGAAAAAATAAAGTTATTTTTTCAATAGCTATCAAGGATCAAAAAGTCATGACTACTTTACTTTTTTACATTGCTTTTATAACTGTTATCTAAAAACATGGCTTCTGTTTTGTGGTTGTTTGTGAAATGTTTTTGCACAATGTATCTTTCAATATCTTCCTTCTGTTTATTACTATCTCTGCCTTTTTTTTTGCTTCCAAATGTCATCTATTTCATTTGAGAATTGTACCCTGGGGTGCTTCAATTATGTATGAAGGTGGAGTATTTGGGATGTGCTATTCTCAAGTGCTTTCAATACGCCATCTGAGCTTTAAATATGAGCAAAATCACCAATATTTCAGTTTCTAGGGCATATTCTCTTAAATATGCAGTCAAGATGTAGCTTTTGCTCCTAAGTGTTCAGTTTTTTACTCAGTTTCTGTGAGACCTTATGGATTTTCCAGAAGAAGGTGATGAAAACATACTGGAAAGTATCTGGTGCAGTAGGGCAGCCACAGATAGAGAGAAGGCACAATTGAGCATGTCACTGTTCTGATGAACAATAGATACTTGACAAATATTCAACAAATAATTGAGGAATGAATAGAAAAAGCACTGCATGTTAAATATCTTCAGCTCACAGTCACCTCCTAAGACAGGTGATGTCACATCCATCCATACAGGTTTTCCCAGTTGCTGCTGTAGACCAAATGTATTGGTAGCCATTAGAAAAGACAGACAGTGAAAGAGATCTCTGCAGATATTCCAGAAGCGCTGCTTGGGCTGTCCTGCACAGCAGCAGAGGATGTTTGCTGCCAGCAGCTCCCACCTGTTATCCAGCAACAGTTGTTGAGCCTGTACTTCTGATGATATCTTTCTGTTGGTGCACATGGAAAGAACACAAAATTCTAATGTCCCAGGACAAACCAAAAGGTGTAGTGAATGGTCTAACAAGCATTTTGGGGGAGCAGTGTCTAACTGTGTCTATGAAGGTCTAACAATAAATTTCTGGAAATTGGTGCTTTTTTTGCAGATTCCTGACTACTAAATAACATTTTCACTGCATTACAGAAAGGCAGAAGTGCTATGGGCTTCAGTTGGTAGGATCCTAATGGATTGAGGTAGAATGAAATAAGTTGGATGAGGGAGAATGAAGGCCATATGGGATCCTAGGCATTGCAAAGATATTTGAAGCCATCCCTTTGCCAGTTATCTCTGCACAGCCAGTGTTTCACAGCAGCCTTTATGCTTTCCAACACTGCTGCTCTCACCCATCATCCCAATAAAGCTGAGCATGATAAAGCTTTGAATGATGCTTCTCCAAAACACAAAATACTGTGCCAAGAAAAAAGGCTGGTTTTGGATAGGTAAGGAACTGCCCAAGGAGAAAATATATTTAACATTGGAGGAGGAGGAAAGGTTCAGCAGTGGGTATGGACATTTGAATAATGGTCACTGGGGAGGTGAACAGAGCAAGGGGTTGAGATTCACAGCCAGATGCAGAGAATTGTGCTAACAAAACCTGTGAAGTATGTAGCATCTTCATACGAAAGTAGTGGTACCTCAGTGGCCAGTTGCATGGTGGGCAGGCTCTCTGAAGGAGCTGCTTGCAGACACAAACCAGCCCACAGCAAGGGACCAGCTGGCACAGCAGCAGTGCCAGAGGACTGTCCCTTGGAGAGGCAGCACTCTACAAGGAACATGGAGCAAGCATGGAGCAAGAGAGACTCTAAGGTTTACTGGATATGGGAAGGTAAGGTAAGACACTTTTATAGACTTGGAGAGACTTCCTGCTTTATTTTCAGCTTATCTGCTAATGCAAGGTCAAAACTAATCTATCTGCATCTTCTGTCTCCACTGTCCTGTCTGTAGATTTTGAGTATTTGATGTGTGGTCTCTGTGCTGACATACTAGTAACCTAATCTTAGTTTTGTTGCCAATAATCACTAAATACCTTTGCTGTAAATTTGGAACAATCTGTTCTTTGAATGCATTCCACTGGCTCTGTGGAGCCCTGATTAATAACCTAAATGACTTATCATAATTAGCAAGTCCTCAGTCTTAGAACTGGAGAAAGCACTAATTTGACAGCCATCCAAAATTAGTGGAGCAGAATCAGGGAGTCTGCAAACATTGCTGCCTTTGTCCTCATCTGAGAGCTGTTTCTATCAATAAAAGGGGTTTTAATTTTATATATTTTTTTAGCATAAATGGTGTATTTAAGACCTCCTGTTAATATACACTCTAGTTTTTGGAATTAGTGTGCATTTGTCCTTGCACCAACTTTGTTTTCAGCATGTCAGTTCCTTCAAAATACAAGTTATGTCTAATTTCCCAGAAATTTCATATGTAACACATTCTGTTGATTTCTATTCCATGGTGCATGAATTGCTAGGGAATATTATGCAGAATACTAGTGCTGGGAGATGCACCATCTAAAAGGAGAGATGCTGTTTAATTGAATTTTGTTCTTCTCTAAGATCATTGAGTTACAAATTACTGGAAGCACTAGTGCAAACATGAGCATTTTTGTTCTCTGAGGATTGCTATGAATTTTCATTTTTAACAGTGTCTGTTGGTAAGAGAGATAATCTATACAGAAAAGTAATGATGCATGTTTTGCATGGTTGAATTCTCAAACAAATTTAACGAAGTTGTTGTGGATATATCACTCCAAAAACCAAGGCAAAATTACTTTTCCCTGCAGTATTCCCTGAATACTGAACAAGTTTCAGTTTTTTCTTTGACAGGTAAAATTTTCTGTAATTCATAAAAGATTTGAGTATTTCAGAGCCAAAGTCATGAAGGCAGGCCTGGGCAAGTTTTTCTGAATTTGCATTTGTTTATTTGCAAGTTCCACAATACTACAGTAGTATTTGAGTAACAGAGTACAGTGTTTGCTTCCTCTTATTTCTCTTTCCAGCAGGTTATTTCTGCTAGTTCTTAGAGCAAGATGAAGGTTGGATGTCTAGTTGGCTTTATTAAGTGTTGAACTTAATAAAAGGTGAAAGTTATGCTTCTAAAATGCTGTCAATGAAATCAAATAGAAGGCTTAAATACTGTCAATGAAATAAAATAGAAGGCTTGTGTACAAACAGAGGGTTACACACTTTCTCCCTCTGCATGGTTCAAACTGTTTTGGTGGGTTGCTTCCAAATCAGGACCTATGTAAAGGATCTGAGCGCTAGCACTGTGCCTGGGGAGTTTGATGAGGGTGTTCTGGCTGGTTGGGTGTGCATTTTGCTCATTTATGGAGGTGCACACACACTTGTGTCACAACCTGATGGTTACTGCAAACGGGAAATAAATCTGAATATTGATGCAGTGAAGGTAATGGGCCATTTCCTTCTGGTCATCTTACACTGGCTTTTCTTGAAACTGAAGCTCCCGTGCTCTCCTTTTGCTGGCAGCAATGGAGCTTATGCAGATTCAGTATAACATGTAATCCCAGCTATGACTGGAGTCTTTTCCTGCCAAGCAAACAATCTTCAAACTGCACAACAGTGAACGAAGCCTCAGAAGTGAGGTGAAGTATGCCATATTTATCAGTAGCTGTGCCAGCTAACCTGAATTGGTTTAAAAGCAGCAGGCCCTTGAGAGGGACTTTAATTAGCCTTTATAACAAGTGTCTGCTGCCTTCTCAGCTTGTCTCAAGTTGAGCTGTGCTGGTGTGTTGGGAATTGAATCTACTCCCTCTAGATTCCTTATAAGCTTCTCACTTTTCTTACCATTTCTCATTTAAGATTTATGTCCATCTCAAAGAAGGGAGTGGTGCTGATGGGTTGGATGCTTTGAAGAACAAACCACAGCTTCACAGCATGGTGGCCAAAAGCCTTTGTCAGAATGCCTCTGGGAAGAACTACATCATCTTCACAGGCCCAAGCATTACCAGCCTGAATCTCTTTGAAGAATTTGAGAAGCAAGGTGTGTATTGGGTAACTCATTGGGTTTTAATGGCAACAGACCTAGGGGCCTTGTGCCACTGAATTAAAAAAAAATTCCAAAAGTCTTCACTGACATTTCAATTCCTTGTATAGAGAAGTTGTTCATGTCTAAGAAAACTTCTCATTCATGAGAAGGTACTATGCAGAAGACTTCCTAAGTTGCTTTTTAAATCTACTTTTTTAAATCTTCAAAATGAGGATGTAAAAACAATTTTAATAAGGTTATTTAAAGTGCGTGCTTTTGTTCTTTGAGTTAGAAATGTGAGGTAAAATCTGTTATGTGACTTGGGAGGCTTTTCAAGGAATTTCCTATCTGCTCATAATTTCTCTGTTCCTGTTGTCAAAGATGAAGGATGGGATGAATGAGATGTGCCTTAGAATATCTGTTAAAGATGTGTTTTCTCTAGGAGATTTTATGCCTTTGCAAAAGCTCTAGAAAAGTTTGCTTTTTTCTGTTTTAGGGGATTTTTGCTAGTATCAACATGCCTTGATAGGACAGATTTTAGTTTTGAAAGCATAACAAAGCTCTCCATTAGCAAAACCACACTTCTCAGTGGAATGTCCATTGATACAGCTCTCCCAAGCAAGTCTCTTGCCACTGCAAAGAGCAATCCCAGGTTATCCTTTCTGTCAAATGCCCCCTCACTCTGAGCATGGAAAAGTCACTTTCCTGAAGCTGAGGACTTGTGACTCCCCTGCAATAACAGGATCCTGCACTCTTGCCAGTCAGTTCTAAGTGATTTCATATCACTCTGGTCTCGTTCTTCAGCCAGCACAGCCTTTCAGAGTGGTGTGATGCATGGAAGAGATCCTTCCCAGCAATGAGGCTGGAGGCTGCCATCATGCATCACAGCCACGAGGCCGTTTGCTGACACACCACTGCTCTCCAAGGTGGGGATTTTTGTCATTGCAGAAAATTAAACCCACGCCAACATTACATTAATGAATGGCCCAAAGCAGGGGGAGAGTCTGGGAATTGATACAATATGGTAATTCTCATTTAAAATGAGAACATCAGTGAGCTGCACCAGTGCTGTAGTTTAGCACTACAGACTGTGCTGGCACTGAGGACTGCATCTATTGAGCTCCATGCAGAATTTAGCTCCTACATTAATTCAGGCAAGCTGGAACCTCACTGGCTACAGTGGAATATCTGCATACCTCATAAAAGAGCCATGGTTTCCCAAATGCTGTGAACAGCCAAATGGGAATGAAGTAAAGCATATTTGTAGTGCACTGGAGTTTTTCCTCTGAGCAGAGACCTATCTTTGTTAGATGGCTTTTCTCATGTGATTATAAGCATTACATTTTTAAGACTACCAAACCAATGATGCAAAATGTGAGTTTAAAAAAATGCAGAAGATAACACACATACTCTTTGTACCTGAGATGAAATGTTAAGGTTTAAATGTAAAGACAGCTTGACTGAGTTCATGCTCTATGCTCAGCTAGAGAAGGATAAAGATGATCTGGCATGATCCATTTGGTCTAGTAACCCTGGTGAAAAAGATACATGGCTACTAAACCAGCTGAATGTTTATTACTTGCAGATAATTCAAACTGTTCACAGAGTTGAATTATTCATAGGCTTTACATTGCACAGATCATTCAAATTAATGGTTTCTAGCAGGTAACAAATTCAGTAATGTCTTTTAAAAACATGTAATTTTGACTTACTATCTGATCAAATATGCTAATGCAACGCTGAGATTTCATTTTGGTTCATGATTTGTTATATAGCTTCATGAGACTTTATCATCTCTGACAGCTGCCTCCAAAATTAA
>WBNQ01009296.1:0-17894 GCA_013401375.1 Spizella passerina
AGGCTGCTTATCTAATGAAGTCTATTTCAGTGCACATTTGAAGCAATAAAGGTGTCCATTAGGAAAGATATTTAGCAAAGAAATGCACTGGAGATAGAAGATTAGAAAGAAAACTTTCTCTAGATTAAGCACTGATCAGATGCTTCCAGTGACACACATTTTTTGGCAGGAAAAAGCTGGAGCACTGTATCAGATTTACATGTCAAGGCTCTGGAGAGAATAATCTCTTCCTGTCCTTACCTTGACCTATAAGCTTTTTGTCCTATTTTTCCCTCTTTTTGTCCTATTTTCCCCTCACTCCCCTTGTCTTGCTGAGGAAGGGGAGTGAGAGAGCAGCTTGGGGGGCACCTGATACTCATCCAAACTCAATCCAGTGCAAGTACCAAGATCTTAACTTTTAATGGACAAATTACTTGACCTCACCTTTTCCCAAAAAGGTCTGGGATTGTGTTTCTGGGGAAGGAAACTCTAAGAGCCCAAAAGGATTGACTGCTTGTCTCAAATGGCAATGCTTCAACATCAGCTTATGTTTTCTGTTTCAGGGCAGGCACCTGAACCTACAAATTAGGTGTTGAACATTGGTGTCCACTCTGCTGGAGGGAAGGGAGGGTCCACATCACCCTATCTGTAAATCATGCTGCCCTCTTACTCATTTATGCAAATAAATAAAGACAAGCTATCAAAGGCTGTACCTGTAGCCTGGTGATTCCAACACTCCTCTTAAACACAACTTGATCCTGGGACATATTACTAGGGGGAGGTGAGGGTAGGAGGATCATTTCAGGAAATTTTCTTCTGATGTTGAATGAAATAAAAGTTCTGCAAACGCTCACAACTGTCACAGAGCAAAAAAGTTGTTTTTCAGGTGGCCTTATGGATTGACAAGTGGTATTAATTACTTAGTGGTATTAATTACTGCTTTGGCCATCTCTGAGAACATTTCCATTACAAAGTTATCAAGCAGTGGTTTAGGTAGGGGGGGCACACAGTGTGCTCCCTTCTGTTAAACCTGTTAACTCAACATTGCAGCATATTTTGCCACACAGCAACCCTTCCCCGTGGAAAAACCATGGGAAAGCCCAGGTGTGCAGACCGGCCATTGTTCAATCCTGTCTTGCAGTCAGAACTCTCCTCACTTGGAACCTGTAACCTGTTAATTGCCTTCCCCTCATTTATATGATAAGTGGTTCATTTCCTTTATTGTGATTGAATCCCCTCCCTATATTACAAGAAAACTGGAGCTGCAGAGAGTGCTTGATTGGATTTCATTGCTGTAGGCCATTTCTTAAACAGGTTACAGGTTGACAAACATAGAAGGGGGATCAATATCCATCCTTTGCCTCATTGACAAGCTAATCTTTTCAGTAAACATTTCATCAGTACCTGCCATTTGTATACACACCTGCCTCGTGAGGATGGAGAAAGCTCTGCTTTATAAGGTTTAGGTAACTAATAAATGAAAAGACAAGAATATAAATTGGGCAAATCGTTAAGATAGCATTTTTAGGAAAATGGCCTTTCATTGCCTGCAGAGTATAACCAAACACATTTCCAACCACTCTTAATTTTAATTAGGTTGCATTACACTCAGACCTGGTGTCAGGTCCTGTTTCTTTAACTCAGCCTGTACTGTTCTCTCAGAAAGGTCTGTCCCTCAGCCCAAAATCTCACACTTGCTAGAGCTGAAGATATTAAATGAGCTCAGGGGAACTAAACTCTCTTTTTCAGGCATGTGGCCTTCCTGCTTTTTTCCTGTTTTTTCATTCCAGCGCAGATAAGAAGGGCTGCCACACTCAGTAAAGTGACATCCTTCTCTCTTATCAGAGGTAACAGGGCTCTATTTTGAGTTGGGGCTCTACTAATCATTTAAAACCCATGAGNCTTGAAACTTTGCATTGATGAGAAAATTAAGTAATTCTGATGTGGATTCTTTAGTAATAAGCTTATTACTACCTTGCTGTCTTTATTATTAACAAAAAAGTTTATCTTAGTGATGCAAATAGGCTCTGAAGCATGGCAGGAAATTCAATTCTGTTACTAGCCCTTCCTCTGCTGCCAGGATCCAGAGCTACTACTGGCTGTGCTAGAGGACTGCACTATTTCCTCTTGCGCTTCTGAAATACCAGAAGCAGGAGGATGTACACATGAAAAATGCTTCTTTCCAGGCAGAAAAGCCTCCCTTCAGTGCTCACCAAGGCTAACAGAAGTGGGTCTGCTGGGGCAACCATACTGGTACATGTGCTGCTTTAGCTGAGCTGCTTTGGATCCCAGCTACAGGACTTGATGTTACTCCAGCTTTAGGCAACATTAAGGCTTGTAGACCATCTCCATACAGAAATGCCAGTGGAGGCCAGGATGGGAGCTACTGGTCCTCTGCAGTCATGTCAATACAGGTAGGATACTGCACAAGCTCTGCTTATGGTGTGTTTGTTGCTTTGGACATCTCTAATTTGCCATCTCACAAAGTCCTGCAAACCAGAACAAGTCCCCTGCAATAATTTCAGAGGCAAACTGTTTCTTCTAAAAATTTCTTACTAACTTTCCTGTTTCCTTTCTTCTGTGACATAAAGAAACTCTTCAAAGTCACACAGTAACACCTTGCAGTCAAATACATTTTGCAGAGTATAATATATTAGAGGGGGAGATTTCCCCTGGTGTAACNTCACAACTGTCACAGAGCAAAAAAGTTGTTTTTCAGGTGGCCTTATGGATTGACAAGTGGTATTAATTACTTAGTGGTATTAATTACTGCTTTGGCCATCTCTGAGAACATTTCCATTACAAAGTTATCAAGCAGTGGTTTAGGTAGGGGGGGCACACAGTGTGCTCCCTTCTGTTAAACCTGTTAACTCAACATTGCAGCATATTTTGCCACACAGCAACCCTTCCCCGTGGAAAAACCATGGGAAAGCCCAGGTGTGCAGACCGGCCATTGTTCAATCCTGTCTTGCAGTCAGAACTCTCCTCACTTGGAACCTGTAACCTGTTAATTGCCTTCCCCTCATTTATATGATAAGTGGTTCATTTCCTTTATTGTGATTGAATCCCCTCCCTATATTACAAGAAAACTGGAGCTGCATAGAGTGCTTGATTGGATTTCATTGCTGTAGGCCATTTCTTAAACAGGTTACAGGTTGACAAACATAGAAGGGGGATCAATATCCATCCTTTGCCTCATTGACAAGCTAATCTTTTCAGTAAACATTTCATCAGTACCTGCCATTTGTATACACACCTGCCTCGTGAGGATGGAGAAAGCTCTGCTTTATAAGGTTTAGGTAACTAATAAATGAAAAGACAAGAATATAAATTGGGCAAATCGTTAAGATAGCATTTTTAGGAAAATGGCCTTTCATTGCCTGCAGAGTATAACCAAACACATTTCCAACCACTCTTAATTTTAATTAGGTTGCATTACACTCAGACCTGGTGTCAGGTCCTGTTTCTTTAACTCAGCCTGTACTGTTCTCTCAGAAAGGTCTGTCCCTCAGCCCAAAATCTCACACTTGCTAGAGCTGAAGATATTAAATGAGCTCAGGGGAACTAAACTCTCTTTTTCAGGCATGTGGCCTTCCTGCTTTTTTCCTGTTTTTTCATTCCAGCGCAGATAAGAAGGGCTGCCACACTCAGTAAAGTGACATCCTTCTCTCTTATCAGAGGTAACAGGGCTCTATTTTGAGTTGGGGCTCTACTAATCATTTAAAACCCATGAGTCATACTCCAAAAGAAAGCAAGAACGTTATGTTAAATGTGTTGGGAGACATTTTTTTGTTTGCTTTTGTGTCACATGTTGAAGTCTCCTTCCCCCACAATGATGTGGGCTAGAACTGGCATTGTCTCTGACATAAATAAGGGCCAAGAGAATCACTGTATTTAGGCTTCTCTTACAGTCCTGCGTATTAGAATTGCATGGCTGGATGACAAATGCTACCAAAATTGGTGATGCTGGATTTCAGTCTAACCTGAGATGGAGCATGAACACATTCCCTGCGGTGAAGGAAAATGAACAGCAAACTTGAAACTTTGCATTGATGAGAAAATTAAGTAATTCTGATGTGGATTCTTTAGTAATAAGCTTATTACTACCTTGCTGTCTTTATTATTAACAAAAAAGTTTATCTTAGTGATGCAAATAGGCTCTGAAGCATGGCAGGAAATTCAATTCTGTTACTAGCCCTTCCTCTGCTGCCAGGATCCAGAGCTACTACTGGCTGTGCTAGAGGACTGCACTATTTCCTCTTGCGCTTCTGAAATACCAGAAGCAGAAGGATGTACACATGAAAAATGCTTCTTTCCAGGCAGAAAAGCCTCCCTTCAGTGCTCACCAAGGCTAACAGAAGTGGGTCTGCTGGGGCAACCATACTGGTACATGTGCTGCTTTAGCTGAGCTGCTTTGGATCCCAGCTACAGGACTTGATGTTACTCCAGCTTTAGGCAACATTAAGGCTTGTAGACCATCTCCATACAGAAATGCCAGTGGAGGCCAGGATGGGAGCTACTGGTCCTCTGCAGTCATGTCAATACAGGTAGGATACTGCACAAGCTCTGCTTATGGTGTGTTTGTTGCTTTGGACATCTCTAATTTGCCATCTCACAAAGTCCTGCAAACCAGAACAAGTCCCCTGCAATAATTTCAGAGGCAAACTGTTTCTTCTAAAAATTTCTTACTAACTTTCCTGTTTCCTTTCTTCTGTGACATAAAGAAACTCTTCAAAGTCACACAGTAACACCTTGCAGTCAAATACATTTTGCAGAGTATAATATATTAGAGGGGGAGATTTCCCCTGGTGTAACTTTGTTGGCACCACTGAAATAATACTAGAAACATTTTGGTGCTACATCTCACTAGTGAAAAAAAAGAGGATACCACTACTCTGTGGCATCACTGAGTGTAAAGGCAGTGTAAAGATCAAGGGAACACCCACAAGGCTCCTTTTCTTCCTAAGGGAGTATTCCAGTCAGTATTATTTTAAAATCCATAGTAACTAAAAGCAACACATCTCAGATGTCAGTTCTATCATCTATATAATAATAGGGGGAACAAATAGAAAGCAAGACATGAGGTAATGTTCAGCAACCTGAGAAAGCATTTAATGTAATACTTTCCCAGCATATTGGATGCCCTCTTTTCTTTTATCAAGCTGGTCCATGCAGGCCTGAGAACTTTTGTTTTCTAGACTCTTCAATTAGCAAAAGCAGTGTTAGGATACATCTTTTATTTGATGGGCAGACTAGAATAGAAATGTAATAGCAAAAATAAAACATTCCATACCCATAGGTTAATTGCTAGCAAATGTTGCTCAAGCAGTCCTGGGTATGTTGATTAATGGCCTCAGTGAGCAGCTGAAAAATAGCTAGGTTGCTGGAAAGATCATTAGCAATTTTAACTCCTCAGCTATTGTGATGGGCATAGAGAAACAATTGCTAACATATATAATGCATTTTTCTGAGTACAGCAGCACGCTGAAACCAGTTATAGCAATGGAGAGACAATCACTGAGTTGTTCTTGAATTCAATTTTATAGAAGTTTACAAGACAGAGAAAGAAATTTTTTTTTTCTTGTTTTTCCAAAACTTTTGGACACATCCTTGATAAATGCATGGGAGGTTTTATAGATAAACACAAATACTCAGTTCTGCTCATTAAATCCTATTATTTGAAAGCGGAGAGGGACAGAGATGCCGTGTGAAAGGTACTGTGCCAGAAAGCAGACCCTGTTTTTACTTGTAAAGGCACAGCAATATTAGGCAGAGCCTTGTGACAGAACTAAACTGGCAGTCCAGGAAAAGAATTATGATCTTTCAAGCTGGCTCTGATCTTTGAAAGCACTGAATACCACTGCTTCCAGGAGACCATGATCTTTTTGGGAATTCATGACAATACCTCTCCTTACCCAGAGTGGCTGCAGACCCTGAGGGTGCCACAGTGCCAACTGAAGTTTTGGGGAGGAAATCTCTCAGCAATCAGAAAAGGAGAATTCAAAGCTCTTACAGACCATTCCTGGCTATTTACACTACATAAAACCAGGGCAAGGATCGCAACATCTTCCTTTGGGTGGATGCCCAGCTCCACAAACACAGTCATAAATTGCCTCTTTCTACCTAAGTCCTCAGAAAAGACGGAAGCACCACCTTCAGGCTGACCCTTCCCCATGAGGTTTCTGCAGGCTAGAGCATGGCCCCACAAAGACCTGAAGCACTGCACAGGAGGCCGGGAAAGCAGGCAGCTGAGAAGAAAGCCCATAGAAACACGCCTGGATACATGGCAGTGAATAGTGCTTTGTTCAGGAATAAAGCAGCCTCCAGAAATTATGATCAGGTTTCTTGAAATGATGTACATTTCAGCTGACTGTGTGGTGGGCAGGGTGTATTGGTAAACAGGTCTGCCAAACCAGCTCTGTGCTGCTGAATGATGTTTCCAGCCCTCAACTCACTACAGGCACAGCTGGGGCATCTCCTCCCTCTGCTCTGCTGCATGAGCCAGACATGCACAGAACCATCCTTGGAAGTCCTGCTGACAATTCTATCAATCCTCCCATATTCTTAGAGCCACCTGCCCTTCCTCCAGCCCTAGGAATTTCACAGTGACCTCTGCCCACCAGATCATGTCCTTACTGAAGAGCAGCATAAAGGTGATGCACTCTCATGAGCAGCCATCGCTGTCTCCCAGACTGTCCTTTGGGAAGCCCTGGTCTAAGATATAGGCACAGTACAAACCCTTTATGAAGCATCCCTACTGTTCAGAGCCCTCTCTTTCTGACATCTTTCTGTGCTAACCCAGACAAACTTGTGACACCTACTGTCAGAGACTCCATGATCCATATTAGCACTCAAATCCCAGGAGGGGGAAATAAAACAATCCTGAACGACAAGAGAAAAAGGGTGGCAAGAAGCTGAAGGCTATAACTGGCTGATAATTAGACAAGTTCAATTGTAGCAGGCTCCTGGAAAACTCATCAGGAACAATCCCTCACATGGTTTCAGAAAATATGCAACAGGAAATTACAGCCTGAAGGCACTGTGTTCACTAGCAATTCCCAACCAAGCAAAAGAGAGACGACACAAACCAAAATAATTGCGTAAGACTCCCTGAGCTTTACATGCAAGCTCTGCACTTGTCAAGGGAAGTGGGCAAGCAGCCAAAAGGGACACAATATGTCACTAATTATCAAATATAGGAGAGAAATAGCTGGCTTGTTGGAGAAACAATTCATAGAAACAGATGAAAATAGTATCTTTTATGATGGAAAAGACCTTTAAGACTATCAAATCCAGCACTGCTAATTCCAGCACTAAACCGTGTCCCTAAACTCTGAATCTTTTAAATATCTCCAGGGATGGTGACTCAACCCATTTCCTACAATTTAACTCTGTGTGGAGCAAGGCATTTGTTAAGGTATCTGTGGTGGAAGGGCAGGGGGAAATCCCTTCATGCTCCTTACACTTGGCATAGCTTTTGTATTGAGGCTTCTAAGAGGAGACTCAGCCAGTGCACAGCACGGACACAAAGCATGCCAGGCACTCTAAGCTGCTTTGTGTAAGAAACATACAGGATAGGAGCTTGCCACTGTCATGAGGCAAATGAACCTTTCTTGTCAATGCTACAAAAAAGCCAGCTCTCTGTTGGAGGAGGTTTCTTCTCTATTTTGCAGAAAGCCTAACTCAATAGCGGGGAAAGAAGAAAAGCAGAGGCAGAAGGAGTGGGGAAGACATCTACATCTCCTATTGCAGCCTGGAAGGCCACTGCTTTCCCTCACATGGGAGAAAGTACTCCAGGTCCAGCCAAGCTGCTCTGAAGCAGTGCTCCAGGTAGTGATTCCCTCCTCTGTGTTCTGCCACTGCCAACACAACGACAGACACACACCAGTACATGAACAGGTATCCAGCATCATCTTCTCCCCGTGCCTTAGGCCAGAGAGGATGTTTAGCTCCTGAGTCAGTACTACAAAACAACACTGAGAACTGTGTCAGCCAGGACACTTCAATAAAAGCAAGCTTTTTGTGAATTTCTATATTATTGCTTTATTTTCTGGCAGCTTAATGTGAATTTTGGATGCAGGTGTGGGTGGACCTGCAGGTCCTGAGCCATAGCTACAAGTGCAGACACTGGGCTCACCAAAAATGTACAGAATATAAATTCAAAAGGACAGAATAAAATGTTCCCATCACTTTGTCCCACTGTATATCTGGTTGGGCTCCGTTAAACCCCTTACAAAACGCATTTTCAGTCAAATTTGTGCAGCACAGCCCCAGATCCCAGCCTGAGCTATTCCACCGTGGGGTTAAGAATCCTCGGCCGAGGCGGGATCCCAGCCTGAGGGGTGGTGGTATCCCAGCCGGAGGGGCGGTAGGATCCCGGCCTGAGGGGCGGTAGGATCCCAGCCGGAGAGGCGGCGAGATCCCGGCCTGAGGGGCGGTAGGATCCCAGCCGGAGGGGCGGTGGGATCCCAGACGGAGGAGTGGCAGGATCCCGGCCTCAGGGGCGGCAGGATCCCGGCCGGCGGGGCGGTAGGATCCCGGCCTGAGGGGCGGTAGGAGCCCGGCCGGAGGGGCGGTAGGCTCCCAGCCGGAGGGGCGGTGGGATCCCAGACGGAGGAGTGGCAGGATCCCGGCCTCAGGGGCGGCAGGATCCCGGCCGGAGGGGCGGTAGGATCCCAGCCGGAGGGGCGGTGGGACCCCGGCCTGAGGGGCCGTAGGATCCTAGCCGGAGGGGCGGCGGGAGCGCAGCCGAGGCCGGGTGGGGCCGGGCGGGATGCGCGGGGCTCGGCTGCCCCCTGCGGGCCGCGCCGGGAACGGCGCCACGGCGCTGCCGGGACAGCGCCGGAGCGGGGCTGGTGTTCCAGCGGGACCGGCGTGGCCCGGAGTGTAGGAAAGGTAAGTGGTCAAAAGCAGCGAACTACGTATTGGACTACGGGGATATCTGATCGTGGAATCACGGAACGGTTCGGGCTGGGGAGAACCTTAAAGATCATCTAGTTACAATCCTCCTCGCCAGCCCTATCCGGCCAGGCTTTGAATCCTTCCAAGGATGGGGGGGACTCACAGTTTCTCTGCACAACCTGTTTCAGTGCCTCACCATCCCCACAGTGGAGAATCTCTTCCTAATATCTAATCTAAACCCACCTTCTGTCAGTTTACCCATTCCCCACATCACTACGTGCCCTTGTAGAAAGCCCTTCTCCAGCTCACATGCAGGTCCTTTTACACACTGGAAGGCTACAAAGCCCTCCAGGAACCTTCTCTTCTTTGGGCTCATCTCTCTCAGCCTGTCTTCACAGGAGAGATGCTCCAGTCCCCTGATCGTCTTCACACCCCTCCTCTGAACTCAGCCCAACAGGCCCACATCCTTTTTACACCAAAGGCCCTGGATATCCCAGGGATGCAGAGCTCTGGGAGCAGGCAGAGGGTCTCCCCAGAGAGAGGGGCAGAATCCTCTCCCTCTCACTGCTGGCCACACTGCTTTGGATGCAGCCCAGGACAGCGTTGGCTTTCTGGATTGAGAGTGCCCATTGTTGGGTCATGATGAACTCCTAGTCAAGCAACAGGAAGAGGTTTTGTGTTTTTGGGAAGGAAAAGGAGGGAAGCTGGTAATTGAAAATATTTAATGCAGACCTCCTTTTCCAGCACCTTTAAAGACCAATTCCTGTACTTCCCCAAATGCTCTGTTATTATTTAACCCAGAAGACTAGAAATTAAGCCTCAGACCGACAACAAGTATTCCTCCTCTTCCTCCTCCTCGTGCTGCAAAAAGAGCTTAGAAATCATCTGCAGGCCTCTAAAATTAGGTATTTTTCTCAGTTTAGCCTATTTTTTGTTCCCAGGGCAAATGTTACTTCTAGCTCTAAAATTCTGTCTGAGGAACATGTTGTTTTGCTCTAACCTAACAGGAGATAACCTTTCTTTGCCACCTCCCAACCTCCACAACTCTCCAAGGTATGCTAGAGAGTGGGGCAATACACCAACACAAATTCTTGATAATACTGATGGCTGGCAAGTCAAGGTTCAGTGTACAATTCCCAAAAATCATGTGGCTTTTGAGTGAGTCACATCAGCAACATTACCCTTCCCTTTGCATTTGGACTCCTACATACACCACGGTTTGCTGCACAGCCAGAGTTCATTTGCAGAAGGTATCAGCATCATAATCTTGGGTCATGAAGAAATAAATTAACAGTTTGGGATCTTTTAATTGTTACAGTCATACTTGCACTCTTTGTTTTTTAATTGTTACAGTCATACTTACATGGACTCTTTGTGGAGTGCATGAAGCAAGCACTGAGGCAATCTGAGTGGCTTTGTGTTTCNCCAGCATCATCTTCTCCCCGTGCCTTAGGCCAGAGAGGATGTTTAGCTCCTGAGTCAGTACTACAAAACAACACTGAGAACTGTGTCAGCCAGGACACTTCAATAAAAGCAAGCTTTTTGTGAATTTCTATATTATTGCTTTATTTTCTGGCAGCTTAATGTGAATTTTGGATGCAGGTGTGGGTGGACCTGCAGGTCCTGAGCCATAGCTACAAGTGCAGACACTGGGCTCACCAAAAATGTACAGAATATAAATTCAAAAGGACAGAATAAAATGTTCCCATCACTTTGTCCCACTGTATATCTGGTTGGGCTCCGTTAAACCCCTTACAAAACGCATTTTCAGTCAAATTTGTGCAGCACAGCCCCAGATCCCAGCCTGAGCTATTCCACCGTGGGGTTAAGACTCCTCGGCCGAGGCGGGATCCCAACCTGAGGGGTGGTGGTATCCCGGCCTGAGGGGCTGTAGGATCCCGGCCGGAGGGGCGGTAGGATCCCAGCCGGAGGGGCGGTGGGATCTCAGACGGAGGAGTGGCAGGATCCCGGCCTCAGGGGCGGCAGGATCCCGGCCGGAGGGGCGGTAGGATCCCAGCCGGAGGGGCGGTGGGACCCCGGCCTGAGGGGCCGTAGGATCCTAGCCGGAGGGGCGGCGGGAGCGCAGCCGAGGCCGGGTGGGGCCGGGCGGGATGCGCGGGGCTCGGCTGCCCCCTGCGGGCCGCGCCGGGAACGGCGCCACGGCGCTGCCGGGACAGCGCCGGAGCGGGGCTGGTGTTCCAGCGGGACCGGCGTGGCCCGGAGTGTAGGAAAGGTAAGTGGTCAAAAGCAGCGAACTACGTATTGGACTACGGGGATATCTGATCGTGGAATCACGGAACGGTTCGGGCTGGGGAGAACCTTAAAGATCATCTAGTTACAATCCTCCTCGCCAGCCCTATCCGGCCAGGCTTTGAATCCTTCCAAGGATGGGGGGGACTCACAGTTTCTCTGCACAACCTGTTTCAGTGCCTCACCATCCCCACAGTGGAGAATCTCTTCCTAATATCTAATCTAAACCCACCTTCTGTCAGTTTACCCATTCCCCACATCACTACGTGCCCTTGTAGAAAGCCCTTCTCCAGCTCACATGCAGGTCCTTTTACACACTGGAAGGCTACAAAGCCCTCCAGGAACCTTCTCTTCTTTGGGCTCATCTCTCTCAGCCTGTCTTCACAGGAGAGATGCTCCAGTCCCCTGATCGTCTTCACACCCCTCCTCTGAACTCAGCCCAACAGGCCCACATCCTTTTTACACCAAAGGCCCTGGATATCCCAGGGATGCAGAGCTCTGGGAGCAGGCAGAGGGTCTCCCCAGAGAGAGGGGCAGAATCCTCTCCCTCTCACTGCTGGCCACACTGCTTTGGATGCAGCCCAGGACAGCGTTGGCTTTCTGGATTGAGAGTGCCCATTGTTGGGTCATGATGAACTCCTAGTCAAGCAACAGGAAGAGGTTTTGTGTTTTTGGGAAGGAAAAGGAGGGAAGCTGGTAATTGAAAATATTTAATGCAGACCTCCTTTTCCAGCACCTTTAAAGACCAATTCCTGTACTTCCCCAAATGCTCTGTTATTATTTAACCCAGAAGACTAGAAATTAAGCCTCAGACCGACAACAAGTATTCCTCCTCTTCCTCCTCCTCGTGCTGCAAAAAGAGCTTAGAAATCATCTGCAGGCCTCTAAAATTAGGTATTTTTCTCAGTTTAGCCTATTTTTTGTTCCCAGGGCAAATGTTACTTCTAGCTCTAAAATTCTGTCTGAGGAACATGTTGTTTTGCTCTAACCTAACAGGAGATAACCTTTCTTTGCCACCTCCCAACCTCCACAACTCTCCAAGGTATGCTAGAGAGTGGGGCAATACACCAACACAAATTCTTGATAATACTGATGGCTGGCAAGTCAAGGTTCAGTGTACAATTCCCAAAAATCATGTGGCTTTTGAGTGAGTCACATCAGCAACATTACCCTTCCCTTTGCATTTGGACTCCTACATACACCACGGTTTGCTGCACAGCCAGAGTTCATTTGCAGAAGGTATCAGCATCATAATCTTGGGTCATGAAGAAATAAATTAACAGTTTGGGATCTTTTAATTGTTACAGTCATACTTGCACTCTTTGTTTTTTAATTGTTACAGTCATACTTACATGGACTCTTTGTGGAGTGCATGAAGCAAGCACTGAGGCAATCTGAGTGGCTTTGTGTTTCTTCCATCTCCAGTTACTTCTGATATTCCCTCAAAATGGTCTGTCTAAAAACCTCCAGAAGTTCACTTACTGTTATTATTTTAAATAAAGATAAGTAAACTTTGGGTTTGTTTTGTTGTTTTCCCTCTTTACCTACCTTCCCAATTCTCTCTGGACTTAAAACCTAGGTGGCAGCAGAGAAAGATTCTGACTTGACTCACTCAATTACAATATGTACAGTTTTGCATCAATCATTCAAGGAATTATAGGGCCAATAGCCTGAAAGTTAGGGAAAAAACCAGAGTACTTTAATACTGGTAATTTCTTTAACATCAGCTTTTAACTTTACGTCAGTCGCAGCAAGCCTGTTATTTTTTATAGAAAGTTCTGTTTTCATTCCCCTCTGTCTTGTCAGCTGAGGGCTGAGGGGAGGAAGGCCCCAAGGCTGCAGTTCCTGAAACACACACACACACACCTGAGTGGGAGTCAAGTGGGTTTTCTTTACTGACAACACATCAGCCGAGAGAGGGAGCAGCAGAGTGAAACAAGGTACAAAGCAGGCGCTGGGAGAGAAAGAGGTACGGCTCCTCGGTCTCAACCCTTCACTCAGTCTTTGTATCAAGTGAGGATTTATCATCTGCTGCATGATTTAGCCTCTCTTAGAAGCTCTCTTCTTTCTTTCCTGGACTAGAATAGTTGCTGCTTTTATTTTCCCCCGTGTTATAAAAGAATCAATGTCATATGTTAATGTCCTGGAAATAAAATGTGATGATTATTCAACAAAGAATCGGGTAACAGCAAAGGCTTGAGTAGTTCATATTCAAAAATATTTATTTTTCAGTTATTCATGATATGTGTCAAATTCTTGGTTACACCAAAAAAATTGTAACAAACAGCATCACAGTGACAAATAATCACGCCATAAGAGTGCAGTTTATTACAACTGTGTAAACAAAAAGAAGTATTTTTGTAATGGCACTGTCCATGAACCAGATTATGGTATATAGAATCCCAGCAAAAGTCAAGAGAAACTTTTACAAAGAAAACAAACCCCCAAATTGAAGCAGAGTATATGAACCCGGCCAAAATGGCCCAATCCACAGTTAATCAGAGAATAGAATGTCCCCAGAATTTTTGCTTGGCATGTTCTTAAGGAAATAAAATCCTTATTGTTTTCAAGGCATCAATTCAGCACATGAAATAGTACTATTATTGAATAATATTAATAAAGAGCAAACATCTCTTAATTATGACAATGTGAATGACCCTACTGTTACATTATTAAAAGAGATGAGATGATTTGGGAATGTTATTGCCTGTATAGCATGACACCTTTAAAAGATATTCCTTAGGAAATAAAAATAAGTTACTGAGAAACAAAATCCAAGGTACACTGTGTCAAAGAAACATTTTTGTGCATAAATATCTAAAAAGTAGAATCTTATTTTTATGCAATGGAAGTAAACAATTTGATTATAATACAAGATACATACTGTAAACTGTAGGATGCACTTTGAACTTAAAATATACTCATCTCAAACATATTTTACATATCAGCATCTAAAATGGGATTTAAAAATTTTAGGGTTTTTTTTTAGATCATGCATTAGTTACAGCTTGCTTGATGGCCACAGTTTTGCCAGCAGCCATTTAGTGTTCTGCAAGATCCTCTTAATAAAAACATACAGGTCTGAATTCCACTACATTTTACAAATGTACCTTTCATACAGGAAGTTTTGCATGTGTTCCATCTGCAGAGAGTAGGGTCCCACAACAGCAGGAGGTAAAGACAGAGCAACTAAGGTACAGTTATTAAGAAGTATTGGACAGCTGGGAGTACATAATATAAGTACAAGCTGGTATCTTCAGTTTCCAGAAAGCTATACATTTGTTTGTTCAAAAAAAAAAAAAAAATAGACATCCAACATGTGTTTACTCACATGCTGACACAGAGTTCATGCAAACAATTAAAAAAAATTACCCATGTTATCCTTCAGAAATGCTGCTTATAGTTCATCCTCAAATAACCTGAGGTCCCCTCAGAAACAGCAGGGGCCTGATGTGCAGATTGACTCAAGCAAAATGTAATTGCTTCCTCCACACTGAGACATGAACAGAAGTATCAAACAGATTTCATTGAATTGGGCTTCATTTCAACACTATATAGGTCCAAATCCAGGTTCACTTGTCATTAAGCAATAAGACTACCTTAAAAAAATAAAGTTATTTTCTTGGAGGAAGAACATTTTCTTCATAATAGCCCGGATTTACTACATTTCCAGCTGGATCATATCTAGCCACCACAAACGTTGAGCCATCACTAGCAGATGCCTTTCCAACTCCCATCTTTTTTGTGTTCTTCCAAACCATTGCTGTAAAGTGACCTGAAGAAAGAGAGAGAAACATAAACATTCCCTTTAGATACTAAATCTGTAACATTTCCTTTAACATGTGAGGTGCTGGGGGAAAAAAGAACAATACACAGCTGCTTCTTTGTGTAACGTGAGAACAAGCTAAGGACATGAAAAGGAACCCTACCTCTAGCATTTTGTCTTGAAAAACCCTAACCTGATTTGTTTTCACACTACTATTCCCATTTCCATGTTCTGTATCCAAATAAGAACATGTAGCAGGAGAGTTGTGGAAGAAGTAGTTTGGTAAGTATCTGATGTAAATTTTGACAAAGACATCACAGTCTGTACTCCCTGCAGTGTGAACAGCAGTTCGGGGAGTGACTATTATTCATTTGCTTAAACTGCCTCATACTCCCCCATGTGTTTGCATGTGCAACTCTTCAAAACCCCACTGTTTTTGTGGCTTCTTCTGCCTAGTTTAATAGCCACCCCCACATTGTTGTTCCCACTGTGCATAGGCAAATCCCAAAGTCAGGGAGAAAAGCATCATTTTCTTAATCTGAAACAAGGTCAGGTACCTCTCTGCTTGAGCATTATTTGAGGAACAGCATTCATTTTGCACTAGGTTGTTTACATGCAGCCAGCAACCTGTTCCCAGTCTCCAAATTTTACCTGAAGTGATCTCTGTGAGGGGAGTGATATAATTCAGCAGAAGTCATAGGTCAATGTAAACAACAACACAGTGCATTTAGTAAGACTCCTATATGATTCCAATTTAGCATTTCTTACAAATTAATTTACCTTAAAAATAAGTTGCCTGTTCAAAACTTTGAAGTCGAAGGAAAAATGCAGTACTAAAAAACCCCTAACAATTTTGCTTATTTTCTAATTTCTCAGGGGGTTTTTACACTTTTGTCCATTTTTGGCATAATAGTAGAAGTTTTGTTTTTCTCAGTCTGAACTTACCTGTCCTAGAAGAAAACCCTGGGTTTTGAAAGCTGTAATTTTTTATTTCACTGTACCATCTGTCAGCCACATCTTTTCCTGAAAGACAAAAGAAATGTGCTGCAGAATCATGACATAAACACAAAAGTGTAGCTCACTTACAGCCTGGCCAGGAGGATCTTCTGTAACTTTCAGCTTGGAAGGTAATGAAGACACATCTCCCTCATCTTGGATAAGTGCCCCTGTCATCAGGCTTATACATACAGCCCTCACCAGCTTCTTCTTCCTCTTGAAATGTGTTTCAAAATGCCTAAGTGTGCCAGGTTTTCTAAGCAAAAGGCCACATCTGTGGATGTTTACCCCCTCCAGCTCCAGGTAACCCAAAGAAAAGTTAAATTTCTGATGTCTTTTTAGTTTCCTGTGTTCTCACCAGCACTGAATATTTCTGATTTCTGAGTTCATTTTTAGCGGTTTCCACCTAGCACTAAAGCCATTGTGAAGGTCCATTTTGAGGCACTATAATCTGGGGTACTACAGAAACCTCAAATATTCATACTTGGGAGCTGCTTCTGTGTGGAAGCCTGTGTGTCCAGCATTGTCTCATCCCATCCAGGGCTTTCCCTGACAACGGCTGTATGAGGGCCATGACTACAGCAGGGATGTAGCTCAGACCCAAATCTGCAGATGCAGTGCAGACAAATGTCAAATGTTACTTGTTTTCCATTACTGGTTGTTAGGAAATTCTTGTGCCAAACACTGGGGGGACAAGAGGGGTCAGGTTTTTCCCTGAGCAACCTCAATAATTAAATTTCTGCTTAGCATTCCAGGATGTATCATCCACACAAGGCCAGGAGATTTCAATGCAAGCTGCCAAAGCTGTTAAGCCTGACATCATGAAGAATGCTGGTCCCTGGTGGACTGTTGGCTGCAGAAGAGCAATGAGTCATGCTTTGCTATTTTGCAGCAAAAAGTCTTAAACTTGTGCACTTCTAGACGTCAGACACCGTGTTAACTTCTTTAAACTTCAGTTTGTTATTACTGAAGTCAGCTAAAAGGATGATGATTTTAGCCTGGCAAGCTGGTTGTCAGAGCCCCAGCTGATAAGCAAATATTCAGTGAAATGCTATCTTTAGAGAGGTTTAAGAACTTGAAGTACTATGAACTTATATGCCACACTGGTTGTTAGGAATAGTGCTTAGTAGAATAATTATTTTTTTCTACATAAAAAGGTAACAAAACATCTCTTCCCTCCCAAAGTAAAAGTTTCAGGAATAACAATTGGTTTCTTCCTTTCCTGCTCTCCTTGCACCAGAAAAACAAACCCAGTAGACCTGTATTATGGTTGAAGTATGTTACACTTACTTATTTGTTCATTTCTTGCTCACACTCAAGCTAAAATGAAGATTAAAAGAAAGTGCAAATAGTCACCTTTATGCAAAACAAGGGGAAAAGAAAAAGCACATAGTAAAAAACCACACAATGAACCAATCAGATCATGCTGCCCCACTCCAGATTTCATTATGAAGGATTTTGATGGGTTTGTGGTACGCTGGGTGTAACAGAAGTACAGAAGGTGACTCCTGACATACCAGACTTTATGAAGCCCATGTATTCTATGCATACTGGTGCTGAAGTGACTATACTACATAAGAAAGAAATTTAGCAGATGTAGGACTACATTCCCACAGCTGCCAGCTTTTTATTCCCTCTGTTAATGTATCAGTGGGATATGGTAGAAACGGTATTTAAAAAGAAAGTCACCCCCGCTCTGCTTACTGTAGGTCTGAGAAGTGTGCCTAGGTTGCATGTGACAGAACTTAAAATCTCCATAATGCAAGTAATGCAGGGCACATGGAAGTTTTGACAAACACAATATATCGTCATAATTAATTTGCTTTTAATTTAAAGAATACTATCATTTGAAAAATTGTTTGCTTTAATTCAAGGGAGATAGCAATGGCATCAGATAAGACTGCCTCAGTCCTGTACCTGAAATACAATGAGCATAGTTGGACAGCACTGTTAATTCCCAGATTTCAAGGATGAAAGCTTTCAACTGGCTGAGGCCAGGCAG
>WBNQ01009299.1:1133-30552 GCA_013401375.1 Spizella passerina
TTCCCAGCAGATTTCATTCAGCAGTTTTACAGGACACAAGCAGCACTTGTGTACCTGGGATGTTCCCTGAGCTAGCCCTACCCACCACCACGTCACCCCTCTCCCTTACAGCTGGAACTTTCCCAGCAGATTTCATTCAGCAGTTTTGTAGGACACAAGCAGCACTTGTGTACCTGGGATGTTCTCTGAGCTAGCCCTACCCACACCACGTCACCCCTCTCCCTTACAGCTGGAACTTTCCCAGCAGATTTCATTCAGAGTTTTACAGGACACAAGCAGCACTTGTGTACCTGGGATGTTCTCTGAGCTAGCTCTACCCACCACCACATCACCCCTCTCCCTTAGAACACAGGCTGGAGCTGCACTACCCAGGGACAACATCCTGCACAAACCTTTCACCCAGACACTATCACCTTCTGGTTCCAGTTTTACCAAGGTTATTTGCTAGACGTTCACTTGTACAGGTTCTTTCAAGAGTTACCCAGAAGCTGCATTTTGCTGGTCCATATAGATTTTTGAAACTGAAGACAGATTAAGAGGTGTGGCCTCTTGATGACACTGTTCATACCCAAGAGCTGCTGTATCCTTAAAGCTGAATGCTTAAACAACCTGAGGAAATTGCTCCAAAGTAGGGACTGTCTGATTCCTTTCAACCAATGTTACATTGCATAATTTAGGAAATATTTACAAGTATAACACAATACTCTGACGGAAGGAGGACAACCACCTGAGGAAAATTTTCACCATCTATAAATGGGTCATTGTTCTGTTGTTTCAAAAATGGCAATGGAGGTCAATATTCTTTCAAATTCAATCTTTGAATCTTTCACTAGGCAAAGCCATTATCCACATGGTCAATGTTCCCTTATTTTTATATCTTCTTAATTAAAAACCTACCAACAGCTTATACAGAAAGATGTGTGGTATTTTCCTGTAGGTTTGGCTGGTTGGGTTTTTTAACAGACACCTTTGTTAGGTTTATAAGCAACCTTCCCTGGACCTTGAAGTTGTGTTTAATCCTCTCTGGTTATGCCATTAACATTGACATTATCAATTTTCTAAAACATTTAACAACTAAATAACTGTACAGAAACACAAATCCTCTGGTCTGTAAAGATTAACACAAAATTTAGGTAGCAAATAATTAAACCTAGAGCAGTTTATCCTAAAACCCTCAAAACAGTTTCCAAGGCACTCCATGCTCGTTTAGAAATACTACTCCCCATATTCATCTTTAGGACTAAAGACGTACAAATGAGAACTTTGTTACAGCACGAGAAGAAAGTAGATTGTAGGGATACATCAAAAGAAAACTAGGATACACTAAAGCAGCAGGAAATCGTGTAACCGCACCCAAAGGAAACGGGCGCTTGCTGTTCACACATCCCTACACGAGCACCAAGACCCCTTAGTGCAGAGCTAAAAGAAAAGAAACCACCATGTGATACAACTTAAATAAAATCAAAAATATAATGTCAAAATATGAGGCATTTGAAGAAAAAATATATTCAGAATACATTAAAAATTAAACAGACATATATTAAAAATTAAAATACTTTAAAATGAAGGTTTAAATTGCATCATACTTAGGATTATAAAAGCTCAAAAATACTGCCCAGAAATTAGAAAACAGTAAATAAAGGAAATAAATTTGCATCTGGAAAATAATTTCCATGCATAAATACGTGCCTTTGTTACTCCAGCTTTTAGTGATTATTTCAGTCACTCATCCTAGAATGGTGACTCAGCAGGTAATACAGAAACTACTTATTCTATTTTGTGTCTCTGTTGCTTTGTCACCTTGGCACAATCAGTGCAACCTATTTTACACCATGAGCAATCTTCAAAGAAGAGCTTCAGATGGCTGCAGCTGGGGCTGTTACCCAGAGCTGGGGACAGGA
Organism: Spizella passerina; assembly: GCA_013401375.1. Taxonomy (NCBI): domain Eukaryota; kingdom Metazoa; phylum Chordata; class Aves; order Passeriformes; family Passerellidae; genus Spizella; species Spizella passerina. The sequence continues at coordinate 3,035 of WBNQ01009299.1, forward strand.
CAGGGCTTCCTGAGCCCCCCTTGATCTCCTCATTGCTGCAGGAAGGGGATGGCATCAGCTGGTGCTCAATGACACTGGCTCTGAACTTCCTGTTCCTTGTCTGCACTGCCCACAGTGCAGAACCCCTGCTTTCATTATTCTGTGCACCCACAACTGTTTATTCTGCTCTAAGACAAACTAGGCAGAGAAGCCTCTTTCAACTTCTGGATGGAAGGAGACGTGAAAAGAAAACCTCTTGTGCCTCCTATTTATTATCCATTGCCATATACCAGTTCCTCCTGTTACAGCTGGAACGAGTGTTCTCTGCCTGTGGATCCTCCTACAAAGCCCAGCAGACATTTCACAAGGCCACGTTTAGCTGTGATTGTCCAGCAGCTGGGAAGGTGCTGCTTCAACCAGAGCCATTCTGCTTCTCTTCTGACAATAATAACACATTTTGGGGCAGGCAGAAAGCTCTACAACTGTATGTTTGCCACCACAGAAGCAAAGGCCAGAAGGCTGAAAAAACTCAATGCAATCCATGAAGGACATTTTATGAAGACAATAGTTTTAGTCAAGCCCTGTATTTTGAAATTAGGACAAGTTATGTGCAAAATGCAATTTTTGCCAGACCAAGGCTCTCTCTCTTGTGCACTATCAACTCAAAACCAAAGGGTAGTTGTGCAATAAGCAATGGCTTTTTTGGAGCACTTGTGCAAAAAAACCTTTCTACTGGCTTTCACACCATTAGCCAGAATTTAGGGAGAGTTTTAAAGCAGTATGAAATAGCTTTACTTAGGTAGGCAAAGAATTCTAAGCAAGGGTTTGAAATGCCAAGTTCATTTATGAATCTCTAACAGAACGTGTGAATACTGTACTGTGCTCAGTGACCACCCTTTCTTCAGTTACAGAAATACCTACTTAGAACACTCAAAAAAAAAAAGCACAGTCCCAGTGAAAATGATTTCATTAACAGAAGGGTGTACCTGCTTCCAGAAATAATATTCAAACACCATTCACATGAACCATAGAAATGACTTGGCAATATTCAGTCCTCTGCAGAAAACGAGTCAATTATTACTGGAGAACATCACACCCCTCACTCTTCTCAGGAAAAGCCTCTGACAACTGCTTGAACCTCCCATTTTCCTTCAACACACACTGATGGGCAAGAGGCCAGCCTGGAAATTCTCCACGCAAAGGCAAGAGGCCAACCTTCAACTGCTGGGGCTTTCACTACTGGGTCTGAAGGGTAAGCACAGCAGACACCAACAGGCACACTGACATTTCCTGCTGTGCTCCCACAGCTGGGCCACACCGACACCCCAGAAAGCAGCTGGAAATGTCACTTGCACAGCCTCTGTATTTCTGGAAAGAAAAGCATTCAGTCACAGAAACAAAACAGAGCCAAGCTTTCCTCTTGTGTTTCCTCATACGCAAAAGTGACTCTGGAGAACTTCCCACTCCAACAGTGAGACTGGATATGGCACAGGGAGCTCAGAGATGCTTAGGAAGGCTGTAACAATCTTTTGTCTATTTCTGACTGCTGGAGGAGCTTCCCCAGTGAGGAGTGTCAAATGTAATTGTGTAGAGAACGATATGTTGGTGCTGTCCAACAGCCCCGTGGAAAAGCAGCCTCTGCTCAGCAAGTTCTGGCACTGCCTGCCTTTGTGCTGTGTTTAACCTGGTGCCATCCTTTAACAAAGACCCAGCCTCCTGCACTGAGGATTCCTGCACCTTTATATCCTGAGAGTTGATTCTTTCCCTGAGACAGCCCCAGGGACTGGCTCCCACTGCATCTTGTGCCCTTTTTTCTATGAATTTTTGCTCAACTCTCTACTTTCATTTTGCAAATTCATTTTCATATGCACCTTTTTGTATTTTACAAACATTTAAACAATTCCTCATTGAACTAGATGCAACTCCCAGATATTTAAGCAGCTTCTTTTCCCTTCATGAAATAGTCAGTGTTTACTTCCGTGTTTGATTTTCAAGCACCTTCAAATCTCTGACATTTCCCTACCACTGGATGCTCCTGCTGTATCTCACATACAATTAAATCATTGGCAAGACAAATTAAAAAAAAAATATCCTTCTGCACTTCACAGTTACTGAGCAAGGTGAAATGAAGCCTGGACGTTCTCCAAGAGGAAAATCATTGTAGCCCACTTCTGGCTGTGATCAAAGCCCACCCACCCTTGCAGGAACCTGCTCACTCCAAAGCAGCAGGGTTAACCTGCTCTCCTACAGGCACACCAAGGCCACACAAACACTGTCAGCTCTCAGCAGGGATTAACTCCACACCAACTCCTTGTTTGAGACCTCTCTACTCCGACCAACACCTCTGGGGAAAATGCTTTATTTACATGGAAATGCACATTCATTTTCCTGTCATCTCTAAAAAATTTAGACAAAAGTTTTGGATATTCTGCCAAGGACTGAATTCCTGACTTGCACTTTGCTTCTAATCCTACACTGTCCATCCCTTTTCTAGCCTAGTTCAAGGCATGCTTAGTGTCAGTACATAAACTCATTTACTCCATTATCCCAATGAAATTCTTGCAATAAAAACATCTCACTAAACAATCTGGAAGAAGCAGCAATGAATTCCAACTTTTCAAGGTTGCACACAATACACAAAAATTGCAACACATTTGTAACACCTTGGATCAGACTATGCCATACCAGTCACAGACCTGACAATTTGACAATATTCTTTTATATAGTGAAAGTTAATTTTAAAAGATTATCACTTTAGAACAAGCAAACAAAATCAGAAAAGCTCACAATCATAATTTTAAAGGATGCTTACTGTAAAAGGAACAATAAAAATGAGCCAGTGGTTTTAAGCTCTCCCTACTTTTGAACAATTTGCAGAGTGGAAAATGTCTGGTTTTTAATAACTGCATATTTAAGCTGAATTTCAGAGCATGATACAGAGCTGCGTGGCAAGAGTGAATTACCAAGAAGGAAAGGGTCTGGGGGAAGCAAGCCCTCAGAGGGTCAGCNAATACAGCTATTTTAGAGCTAGTACTAACAACAAACACATTCATTGATTTCCTGAAATTAACAGGAGGAAAGCCTTTGTTGAAGAAAGTGCAAGGCAATGCAAAACAACAAAACTAACCAAGAGTCCCCCCAAATCAAACCAATAGGCCAAAATAAACACCCCAAAACTCATTTCACAAAAAACCCCAAACCAAAACAAAAACAAAAACCACACCTGGCATGATCCCTGTGCAAGGAAGGATCCATTCTCTTATCCTAAATTACTCCCTTCATGGATGCTGAGCTGAAAGTGATTACTAAATAAACATCTGAACATTCAGCTTTCCAGATGGATATTAAATTATTCTTAGCAATACTATATTATACTAAAACAATATTTTGTAATTTTAAAACAAAGTTTTTAACAGCATGAAAATGTGACATTTAGGCATCTGATGNAGTGGTTTTAAGCTCTCCCTACTTTTGAACAATTTGCAGAGTGGAAAATGTCTGGTTTTTAATAACTGCATATTTAAGCTGAATTTTAGGGCATGATACAGAGCTGCGTGGCAAGAGTGAATTACCAAGAAGGAAAGGGTCTGGGGGAAGCAAGCCCTCAGAGGGTCAGCTTTGTACCTGTTCATGGTGCCAGCTTTATCAACACCAACTCTGACAAGGCCTACTATGTAAGCAAGTTACACTCTGATTACTGAAACTGCAGAAAAATATCAGAATATTGGGGCTTTTTTCTATCTGGGTAATGAAGTGATTAAACAGTTCAAATACTTCTGTTTAAAGTCCTGTAACTGGCTGCATTTTACAATACAAGCTTTACCAACCAACGAATCCTGGGCTACATACTACCCTTCTCTTTAAACNCTTATCCTAAATTACTCCCTTCATGGATGCTGAGCTGAAAGTGATTACTAAATAAACATCTGAACATTCAGCTTTCCAGATGGATATTAAATTATTCTTAGCAATACTATATTATACTAAAACAATATTTTGTAATTTTAAAACAAAGTTTTTAACAGCATGAAAATGTGACATTTAGGCATCTGATGATTAAATAGATTTAAATTTGAGGCATTAACCTAAATATCCTAGAGCATTTCTAATAACTTCACTGAGCTGCCATAATTTCTGTCAGCATATGTAGTACTGAATGACTAATAAAATACCTGAATTGAAACTATTCCAGTCTAGCAGTTTGTATGATCTTGTGTTACCCATAATTCCGACAAAGGCTGAGTTCAAAACAGCAAATTAGTAGATCAGTTATAGAAGCAGAATAGTGAAAAAACTACCAACAAGAGCACAATTGACAACACCACTCCACAGGAACTGGAAAGACACAGACAGCAGAGTTAATCAGAGCTGCAATAGAAAAGGAAAAAGGAGCATGCTGTAGCAGTCTGGCACTGGTGACCAACACGGACAGTGTTTGGCAGTGTGTCCTACTGGCAAGCTCTTCATCCCCCTGCAAATGCTCCCTCCTCTTCCGCTTCTCCTGAGTCATCATTGTGCCAGTCTGTTTGCTTCCTTTGGTATTTCACACACTTATTTGACTCAAATGCTTCACAATCTTAACTGTATCAGAGTTTATTCCTATGCTCCCCCTTCCCTCCCACAGCCGCGTGCCTCCATTCCCCTCTGCTCCTGCTGTTCTGCAGCGTGAGTTCCAAGGATTGTGCATTTTGCATCCACTGGTCAGGAGCAATGTGCAAGTCTGACAGAAACACTGCAGCTCTGCAAGCACACATCTCCTCTTGCCTTATGGCTTACGCTGCCTCCAGCCAGCTGGCAAGAAGGAAGGAGTGCATAATACAAGAAATTTGGTTTTAAAACTTCGGAACAAAACTGATTTTTTTTTTACTATTCTATCTTACATCTATCCCACAGTAAATTTTGCACATAAGAGACCTGTATCAGAAATCTATTGAAAGCACAGAATCATAAAATAACTTTGTAGCAAAGAAAGACTCATGTGTTAATTATTAATTAAAAGACTCATTTCTTTTTTTTTAATCTTTTCTGCACTGTGTAAATAGATCTTAGAATAGGAAAACAAAAGAGCAACATTGTGTACTAATATACTTGAAAAAAATCCCTCAAACAAGGAGGATCTAATTCAAATGAAGTCTTGGATTTAATTACATGTTGCCAGTTTACTGAATCTTCAGATCAGCCACAATCTGATCTTCCTGCCTGAAGAATTGCTTGCCTTGGGCCATAGGAAGAAAAGGAAAAGGTTAGGTTTTTTGTTCTTGTTTTTAAGGATGTATTCGCATAAACTTCCTTTTATTACTCCTGACTAGTGCATGCAAAACCACTACAGGTGCTCTTTTTCTCTCCTCTGCATTTTTAAGTGCACTGTCAACTCCAACTTTTTGCAAAGCATTCCTCATCTGGTCTCAGCAACTAAACCACCCAAGTCTTCAGAGTCAAAAGTCACTCAGCTCTACCATTAGAACTAACATGCAAATCACAAATGTTCTTGTGCTGGGGATCTCAGGAAAAGAATAAATAAAAATCTTCAAGTACTTTTCAGTACAGGCATTTAAGAACAGAAAAAAACCTGTAAAGGTTAAAAACCACATTGTGAGCTGTAGCCATTAGTCCTTAAAGATTTCAAGGAGCTGAAAATGGGAAAACATTCATAGTTAAGATCAAGCATTTAATCTCATTTTCGTTTGAATCTAAAAACCCGCATCAAGTTTTAATCACAAAAAGCAAAAAGTGGCAAAAATTCATTAACCCCTCAATAATTAAAAGCTGGTTTTCAGTGCAGAGTTACTGATTCAAAGCATTTTTATTTCTAGTTTAATTTGCTGAAAGGTTTCTCACTAAATCGACAACCTTTGAGTAACTCATTTTCCAAGCCTCAACGGCTCTCTGCAATGCACAGCTGGAACAGACCTGTCCCTCCTCCAGGTGCCACCAGGGCAGGGAGGCAGGTGTGCACAGCTGGAACAGACCTGTCCCTCCTCCAGGTGCCACCAGGGCAGGGAGGCAGGTGTGCACAGCTGGAACAGACCTGTCCCTCCTCCAGGTGCCACCAGGGCAGGGAGGCAGGTGTGCACAGCTGGAACAGACCTGTCCCTCCTCCAGGTGCCACCAGGGCAGGGAGGCAGGTGTGCACAGCTGGAACAGACCTGTCCCTCCTCCAGGTGCCACCAGGGCAGGGAGGCAGGTGTGCACAGCTGGAACAGACCTGTCCCTCCTCCAGGTGCCACCAGGGCAGGGAGGCAGGTGTGCACAGCTGGAACAGACCTGTCCCTCCTCCAGGTGCCACCAGGGCAGGGAGGCAGGTGTGCACAGCTGGAACAGACCTGTCCCTCCTCCAGGTGCCACCAGGGCAGGGAGGCAGGCTGTGCCCAGCTGGAACAGACCTGTCCCTCCTCAAGGTGCCACCCGGGCAGGGAGGCAGGCTGTGCCCGTGCCAGGCAGGCGTTCCCATGTGCCAGGCAGGCGTTCCCGTGCGGACGTACCGGGGTTGTGGATGCGGTCCAGCAGCTTGACGGAGCGCGCGCTGACGACGCCCCCGACGTGCACCAGGAAGCCGGGCGGGAAGGTGGTCAGGGTGAAGAAGGGGAACTCCTGTGGGCATCAGAAAGCAGCGTCAGGGCCTGCTGAGCCCGGGCTCCGTGGGCAGGCACGGGCACCGAGCTCCCTGCACGGCTGCCCTGGGCACAGCCCCCGGAGCCACGCGCGCTCACGGACCCAGACCACAGAAGCACAGGTGACACTCAAACAATACTTTTCCCCCACAGAGCTGTTTCTCAGCAAAACAGTGATAAACAATCAAAACTTTACATATTAAGAGATTAATAAAATCTCTATTGATCCACTTTTACCGTGGCTGCTAAACACCAGAATTCTTCTTTCATTAGCTGATTAAAAAAAATTATATTTCTCCATTTTTAGGTGTTCTCGTTCCAACTGACTGCAGTTTGATTCTGAAGCACAGGGTGAAACAAACTGTAGTCTTGCAAGAATGAGGACTGTCTTATTACAGGAAAACATACCTAAAAATATCAAAGGACTGCTCTGCGAGTAAGCTCTAAATATAACAAGTAAATATACGTCTTTTAAAATAAAGCACAGGTCTTGAAACACAACTGTAAATTCTTAAACTACAATAATTCATTTCCAGCTCATAAGTAAAAGAAAGAGTTACCTTTCGGTAACTACTCCAGCTTTTAATTCATAAAAGGGGCAAAGTAAGTAATAATTGCGTTTTGTCAAGACACATTTGATGAAATAAAAGTCATATTCAAAAAACTGAGCCCAAACCCAGATTTTAATTGCTCCAGAGATGTTCTGTGATATGTCTAATATCTACATAATAGCACACTTATGGGGGAAAGGCAATAATTCATGTTCAGCAATTCTAAATGCAGAAAGCAAAAAGAAACCAAAAAAGAAAAGTCATGCAGTTAACTTGAGTCACAGACAAATCTGGGTAACAGCCTCACTGAACCATTCTGACAGAATTCCGCTAATCCCTCATTCATTCTGACACACACTGAACGCCATCACTTCATATGAAGACTTGTTTCTTTTTGAATTTAGAGGTTTTTTAAATGTTATTATTGTATTAGTTAAACACAAGTTCCAGCCTCAATCACACGCTGTCCACTGTAGGAGCTCAGAATTACTGTGCCACCCCCAAGGGGGTCAATCACAGCTTTCCTCCACCTGAACTGAGGGGATGGGTGGGTGAGAAGTCACTGAAAGAAGAGCTGCTCAGGCCAGGATTTCAGCCAAACAAATCTGCCAGAGAGCAGATTTCCTGCAGGGCCCTTCAGAGATGAAGGCCACCAGATCCTGCTTGGAAAAGGCAGCAGAAGAGACCACTCCAGCACTTGCAGAACGTAAAAACAGGAAGAAACCAGCATTTGTCCCAAATTTGTGGAAGTGAGACACAAAATACCACTGACTGCAGCTTCTGGTCATTTCTACAAAAATACAGGCTAACGTTTGAGGAGTAAGATAACACCAAATGTTCCTACTGATGGAAATGCAGCATGTATTTCTTTTTAGTTAAAAATACACAGAGAGACAGCTATGCTGCAGTTACTCTTGCTATCCACAGATGTCCAGGGAATTTTTAACAGTTATTAATGTACAAGGTAACATGCACCTGAGTTGTCCACTGCTGTATTTTCTACAGGTTCATTTTCAGGGAAGAAATTGAGGAATATGATCCTTCTAACCAACTGTTCAGTTTGCAGTTAGGGTTATTTAAGTAATAAGCCAAAAACACATTTGGTTCAAAAAAAAGCTGTTGAGACATGCAACTAAATGAACTTATTTCCAGGTACTTGAGCATTACCAAATACCCCAATAATCTAGGACTCAAAAGAACTATTTGAGCACCTGGTCTCATGGAACGTGTGGTTGGAATAAGATGACCATTAGGGTCCCTTAAAGTATTCTGGGATTTTATGATATATCTAATACCTGTGAAACTGCATTGTATGTACTGAACTTATTCTTGGTTTTCCCAAATACTTGCTATCCTAACTAATCCAGACAAGTAGAGTACACTGTCTCTGTGTGTAGCACACTAAAAGAAATAAAATAACTTATTCATTCAGTTAGCTCAACCTCAAGGTAACACCACAGCAAAACCACATCCAATATGAAGTTTTCAGAAGACAGAATGAATGGATTTTCCTTTGCTGTTACATCATAGTGGCCATCAATAACAGACACATGTCTCCATCCCATTTTACAGTATCTTCTTTCTACTAGCTGATACAAAGACCTTGTCAAAATAACGTGCAAATAATTCAGGCTCTAAAAATACATTAAGGCTCTTAATTTACATTTTTTATTGTCTTCAAAGAGCTTCCTAAGGAAATAAAAAGAACAGCCATGGAAAGTCTAAAAGCTAGCAAAATCAAAGATAGACAGAAAAAAGGCTTGTTTTAATGCATTACTTCAGCCAAATTAAAAAATTAAAAGCAAAAAGCCATAGATTTATATTCGTACCTAAACTAAAAGATTAACTGAAATGTATAAACATGCAAAAACACCGATTGCTCTTAATGCAACAAATTAAATTGCTCTTAAAACCAACAAATTAAAAAATTCTGCATGAACAAAATCCCAAAGGAATCTGCAAAGGCTGCCAAGCCCCGTATTTGAGATGGTTCTTTAGGCCCCCCCAGGAGCAGGGAAGGGGCTGAGGGGTCCCACTGGTTCCAACGTACCCGCCTGGCACAGAACCTGCGGGGAGATCCTCGCTTGGGCAGGGAGCACAAGAGAGGAGAGCAGAGTCACCTCACTGCAGGGCAGGCTCCTGTGTGGGCACAGTGCCCATCACACCCACAGCTGCAGGGCTGGCACCCTCACTGCAGGCAGGCTCCTGTCTGTGGGCTTTGGTATCATTCTTTTTCTATTCTAAGCTTGCCTTCTGATTAAATCCTTTCTTCTATTCTTTTTGTATAGTTTTAATACAATAAATGCCATAAAATAATAAATCAGCCTTCTGAAACATGGAGTCAATATTCTCATCTCTTCCCTCCTCCTAGGACCCCTGTGAACACAACCACACTTGGTTGCAATACATTTATTCCTGAGTAAGAATATATTCCCATTTCTTCCTTCAAGACACCTCATTATCAACATTTTGATCAAAGCAGTGTACAGTTTATAAAAAAAAGTTGCAATTACTCATTCCAAATGTAAACAATTAATTCAAACCACAATTTTCCTCATATATTCTATTCAGTATAATGACAGATGGCATTTTCAGTCCAATAGAGAAAAAGTTTAAATCTATAAATGCCTTTACTGCTTGCCAAGTTGCTCAGGTTCAAGTTCCCAATTAAAGGCTACCTGCTACTCCATGAAATGGGGCACAAGGTAACAACTCCATTACCAAAACCTGAAACTTTTCCCAAACCCAAAAGGGATTTTCAACTTGTTTAAAGCTATGCCAAGGTTTCTGAATTTGGCTTCTGTAAAAACTTTATCATTGTGTCTTTACTCAAGTGTTAAACCTAACATGCATCAGTACCTCTCAGAGACCACACATCAGTAATTTCTCCCATAACTTTTAATACCACTGGAATGACTTGAGTGCTGTGCATAGTTAATTGCTCCACTTTTCCCAGTGCTTTAGTAATATATTAATATTTAAATTATTTGTGTATAAAAGGGTTATTAAACAGTCAACACTTGTACTAAGTTCAGACCTAAAATTACATGTTTTCAAACAGCAAGTAACAGCAAACATTAACTTACTACAAGATAAATTTTCACTTCAGTAAACCAGAAATGGAAGTATAAAATGCCTTACCCTTTGTTCCAGAGCTGACTGAGTCTGTTGTCTTAAAAGAGTTTTAAATGGCCCCCCTTCTTTTCCAGCACTCCCACTGCCCATTCCTGAAGAATATCAGTACAAATGACATTCAAAGAAACACGTATTATAATTTGTAACCAAAGAGTGAGTTCACAATAGATAAAATGAGTCATTGAAAACAGTCAGATTTTCCCCATTATTTTAATTTTTAAGAAAAAAAAAGCATCAAAAATTTAATTTTCATTTGAAGGTTGTTCTAGGTCTTCCTTCTCACCCAACTAGCAGTGACTTTATAGTATTTGAACAAACCCCCCATCTAAGAATTTTTCCTGCTGTCAACCTGAATTAAAATCAACTTTAAAATATAAAAACTTAAAGATGTGGGCTTAAAATTCTTTCCTGCAACATAGAATTTATTTTTTTTTGTTATGACTTTTTGCCTATGATTTAAAAAGAGATCTAATTTTCACATTAAGTTTTTATATAACCAGATTATCTGCCCTTATCAAAAAGAGTCTGTCAGACTACTCTATAGTTGTGTATCTCTCACTATTATTACAATATTTTTATTTAACAAAAGTAATGAAAATCTGGTTTTCAGAGAGTTTCAGGTAACTAAACCACCTTTCCTAACTACAAGTAGGAGATGTACACATAATTACAGCAGCAGTTACATAATGCATAATTAGGAGCAAGAAGAAAGCACAAAGGCAAGGCATATCCTTTGATTTGAAGATAAACTCTGGAAAAAATTACAAATTATTTTACACTATGAAATACTCATCTGATTCACTCAAATAAGCTAGGGGATACTACTGCTCAGCATTTAAAATACACTTATTTGTTGACTATACTGGCACACACATAACCTGCAGATTATGAACACGAGATAAACTCCAATTTGGCATAACATGGTAATTCTCTCTTTCCTCTTTCAGAGTTTCACCTCCAGCCCTCCCCCTAGCACAGCAGGTTTGTGCAGAGGAAGCTGCTCAGTGCACAAACATCTGATTGTGCACAAATATTCTTGCTGAGGCATTACCTGTGCACAGCAGGTCCGTGCAGAGGAAGCTGACAGCTGCACTAACATCTGACTGTGCACTGACACCTCTGCTGAGGCATTACCTGTGCACAGGGGGTTTGCACACAGGAAGCTGACAGCTGCACTGACACCTCTGCTGTTCCATCACTGGCAGCAGGAACACGTCCCCTCAGGTGTGCTGAGCTGCAGGTTATGTGTGTGACAGTGCCCTGGGGGCCAGAGCTCACACAGCACTGCAAACACGAGCCAAGGTGTGCTTTCCCTACAGCAAACACAGGGCCAGTGACTCAGGCTCTCTTGGTGACATGTCATGCCTCAAACGCACTCTCCCTGCTACTCCTTGTGGCTAAAGCCATCGGGGCCAACGTGACAAAGCAGAACGAAGCCCCCAAGCAGCAGAGGAAGGCAGAGCATAAAGAACAGAAAGCTGTTAGGAGCAGGATGAAATACAAACAGCACAGTGCAAACAGTCAGAAATGAAGCCAAGATTCTTTTCCAGAATGTCTAACTGATTCAACATAATAATTCCTTGCTAGTTTCCTTTGCCTTCTGATCAAGCATCTGGTAAAGATGGACAAGAGCGTAAATATAGATTCAAGTGCAGTTATTTGTTTTACCAAAGACTGGCAGATCTAGAAATAATCCCAGACTTAATAACGTATGTAAATTCATTCCTAACTTCATTCATTTTCAAGAGTTACTAAGCTACCATTACCATGTAATTAGATATAAAACCACTACAATTTTCAATGAGTATTTTTAGCTGTTCTTGGATAAGGAAACAAAACTATTAGTATCTGTATAGTCCCATTAAACAAGATTAAATTGCTTTTACTATTTAGCATTGATTCTAAGCATCACTGTCAGGGACTATACAAGACTAAATACAGACAAACATAGCATAAATACTACACACGAAACAAACTCAAAAAATACAAACTAACCAAAAATTTCTACAAAAAAAGCAAATATCAACAATTATTTAATTGAAATCTATAAAAATATGTCAGTGAAATGAAAAAGTGGGCAGTAAAAATAAAAAGCATGGGCTTTGTTTAAAAGTTAAATTAAAAAGCAGAGTTGGTAGCATCTCACAACCATTATTTCAGCAAATTATGAATGAATTCACGAGCAAATGCAATGAGCAGCTGCTGCTCCATGCAAAAGGCAGGAGCAACAAAGTGAGGACAATGTGTGGGATTACAAATAAAGCAAATTATTCCAGTCCAAATAGCAAAGGATATTTGTCAAGGGTAAAGAGGTAATTCTGTAGCATAAATGACATAGTTTCAAATCCTCTGAGAAGTTCTGAAGGTGTTTCAAGCTTCTGGGGCAGAGGTGAGAGATGGAATGCACAGTCATGTAGCCAGCAGTTTTCAGACTCACTGAGCAAACCCAGGGTTATAGAAGCAGCTGTGTGTTAATCAAATAACAACATTTCCTTCAAAGTTGGTTTAAAAGGCCATAACAGACAGATCCTACCAGAAGCAGCCAGAAGCAGCTCTTCAGTGAAAGAAACACTTTTCCTCAGAACAACTGGGCTGACATGGCTAGAGTGTAGAGGTTTAATGCTAGAGCCCGAGAGGAGGAGACAGGACTTTTTAAGATGTGGGGAACCGCAAGAGAGTGTAGGGGAGCTGGGAAACAGGAAAATCCTAGGTCCCTGTGGGGAAGGTGCTGTGGAGGGAAGTAATAGAGACAAAGATGCAGATTCAGAAGATGACTAAAGAAACGGACAAAAGAAATCAAAATGAAGCATTTTTGTTTTCTCTAAATGAATCAACACTTACTGCAAATTATTCCTTGACATACAAAGAAATGGAATGACAATACAGCTCCACAACGTACATGAGAAGCGTGTCTTTAAAAATCATTACTTGATTAACTTTACGTTGAAATTAATTTTTTAGAGACATGGTAATTAAACATTGTAAATTCCAATCAAAATTCGATAGCAAATAGTATGGAGTAAAACCCAAACAAAAGAGTCTTTGCACACACTTAATCTGATTACGTGCATTATCTCAGTAGAAAAGATTATTTTCCAAGTGGCCATGGATTCACTTTATGATTTTCTAGAGTAATAAATGTTGCAGAATTCTAAGTTCCCATCAAGTAAAGGAGTTCCCACCTTACCCATTTCCTCCAAACATATGCTATCGCACATCAGAATTTATCTGATTAAAAAATATCATGCTTTTTGTCAGCCTGATTCTGTTCATTTGCAGTGGCATAAAATAGATCCCTGCTCCCAGAATTGTAACTTCAACCCCAAAATCAGCAAATGCAGTTATAGACCAGAATGGATAACACAAGCACAATTGCATTTCACAGAAGACACCAAGGCAATATTCTCCAGATTCAGAGCTAGTGAACATGAGATGCTTATGCAGATCCAAGCTGCAGCCTCCAGTGTTTTGTTACTCATACTGGAAATTGTGGTGCTGCACTGCTTCTCCAGGCTAATGTCCATCTCAGACATGTCAGCACACTAACTATCTGACTGAAAAATAGAGGAGAATACAACATACTGCAGAAATAGCAGAAAATGCTTCTTTTTGCACATCAGCCACCCTGAGCAATGGGTATCTCCAACCTGGTAACATCAGATGTGTCACATGAGAAGTTTGCATTTCTTTAACCTTGTTTAACTACTGAGATCACCAACTTATACACTGAGATACCTGAACTTGGAAACAGCCCTGGGAAACGAAAGCAGAGGTCTAAACATATACAGTAATTGTTAAGAACAGCATTCTGAATTTAGTATGTTATGGAAGTGTCTTCTGCACATCACCAAATTTTGGGTAAAACAGATTACTCATGAGGTGCTGTCCTTTTAATCTAGTAAGATTCAAAATTGAGTTTGCCATAGCAAGACACATGTTTAAATGTAACTAGAAAATCCTCTCTGGACAAGTTTCAGCAGCAGAGTCAAAAGCTGCCAAAAAGGCAGTGCTAATAAGCAAAACTATGCCCACAGTTTGCTTTAATACTAGAAAGATAGCTAAAAATATCTTCACATACTTGAAAAATCCCTCCAAACAAGAGGCACCGATGCCAATCTGTTTCAGTTCTGAAGGAACTGACTGCAACCAACAGGATTTATCACCTACCTACCATTGCCAGGAAATGCATAGGCTGCTGCTCTAAAACCTTCACACATTCACAGGAGCTGCACATGCCTAAACTCACAACTCCTACATCTAGAAAGATGACCACCCGTGTTACATTGAAATCCTTTACACGACATCATCTTTACCTCTGAAATCGGATCAAAAGAAACAGGTTTCCAAATATTCAGTAAGCCAAACACCTGAATTTGGGGTGCTCCCAAGGAATAAGCATCCACTTATACCTGTAGGTCCTTTAACTGAGTGACCACCATAGGTTACCCTGAGGACAGACACCCTTTAAAAAGGACAAAAACCAAAGTGTGTTTCTTTTGGCTTGTTTGTTTTAAAAATGGGACAGAGAAGACAGCACTAAGAAAGTCAGCTTGTTAATTGGGAGTATGTTTAACACATCTAGGGAATAAACTACATGAAATATTTGAATGTAATATTCAATTTACCTGCTAGGAAAAATTCTTGAAAGGAGTGCTATCAACTATCTTAACATGCTCAAAATTTGTCTCATTATATGGAGCCAAGGATGTTCTGGGCTTCAAACACCACAATTTAAAACATCATTTAAAAACTAACCACACTTCTATATACAGTTCTACAAAATACTTTTGCCCCATGGTAGCAAAATTCACAGCATTGGTCATAGAATGAAAAATAAACATACAATAATTCTTTGTTTTGCTGACATGATTTTAACCACAGACTAAAAAATAAGGAGGGAGAAAAAAACAAGTTGAAAAAAATTATGATAAAGCAATGGGAAAAGAAAAATGCTTTTTGAAGATGGCTGGATTACTTCTAATGTAATTTAAGCTACCTTGAAAGTGTATACTGTGAATGGAAAGCCATTTCCATCTACCAAGAGAATAAAAAGACAGTGGCTGCTACATTTCTAGTTTTGAATTTGCAAAAGGGAGTTCCAAATTAGACAAATGCATGCAGTTATCTTAGCGCCCAACACAGTAGGCTTGAAGGCCACATGGTTTTAGTAACACCATCCTTAACATATGGTGGTGAGAAATACACTCCTATGATCTGTGATATGAAATGGAGGAAATCAGGAAAAGGCAATTACTTAGGACTCCCTTAATGCTCTCAGATGTTTTACTTTGACTTCAACACAACACAGTTGTGTTACAAAAGCCATTTTCATGTTATCCAGGACAGTGGAAATACAAGCAGGACTGAAATTTTGACCCTGCAGAAACCTTCAGAGCTTGAGGTGTGCTGCGTGGGGCCTCCAATTTTCACATCATTTTGATAACTTAAATGCCAAAAAGCAAAAGGGGTTGAATGAAAATATAAAAAGAGAAACAACTTAAACAAAAAGTGGGTGGAAGTGCCTTACCAGTTTTGGGTGTCAAACTCAAATCTGTGTCAGAAGAAGAGGACTGTCGACTGTAGGACTTGGAAGGTGAAAAGGAATAGGTTTGGTTTTTCAGAGGGGTGGAGGGTCCTGATGAATATGTATTGGGATTGGGATCTTCATTGAAAGGAATCCTGCCAGAAGAAGGTGGAAACATATTCAGTAATCCTGTGCCAAAGGACCTGGCTGACAGCAGCACGATCCAAACACCAGGATGGGACTGGGGCAGGGCCAGCAGCTAGTCCTTAGGAGCGAGGCTGGGAATGAGGCCAGAGGCAAAGAAATGCTGTTTTACCCTCTCAGCATCCTACACACAGATGCTCGTCATCTACAATGAAACAATTAAGCCAAATGAAAGGCATGAGATGTGACAAAAATTATATATATATATGCAAAATAAAAAAATTGAAAAGTTTATGGCTTAAAAATCTGGTCAAATACACAATGCTTGGAGTTAGTTCAATAAAGAAAAATGATTTCAAATTATAGCTGTGTTTATACATATTTATACACTTATGTATATACACATATGCATTTTAAGGTAAAAAAAAAAAGGAGATATGTTTCCTTATCCTATAGCATCAGCAGCATGCCACAGCTAAAAACAGAGCAAAGAGGAGAATCTTTGTGGGAACAACTCTATCGACAAACAGTTTATTTATGCACAGCTTGACTTACCTGCTCTCTAAAACCATCTCTTCCACAAATGGCACAGACCCTTCCTAGAACCATTTTAAAGCCTACTGCATGTGAATTATGTTTGAAAGCAATTGGGAGCTCAAATCACCGTTGCCCCGTTACGTCACCTCTCTGCTTTAGTGAATTTCCCAGGAAGCAAGAGCGTGTGCAAGTGAAGAGTGTGGCTTTGTGGAAGAGACTGCGAGCGTGTCCAAGAGCCTGTCCTGCCCTCCCCGAGCTGCAGCAGCCCGGGAGCAGCAGCGGGAGCAGCGGGGCGGTGCCTGCCTACCCTGCCTGCCTGCCTGCCTGGGGGCACTGTGCCTGGGCCGCTCCCCCGCCTGCGAGTGTCAGCAGACTCGTACCAGTGTAGATGAGAGTGGGAACAGACACAGAGAAGTTCTGAGTGAGCCGTGAGCCAGTAGCAGTGTGAATTGGGCTGTTGTGGGTCGAGCGGCATCCGTGGCTGGGCGC
The DNA here is from genome assembly GCA_013401375.1 of Spizella passerina. NCBI lineage: Eukaryota > Metazoa > Chordata > Aves > Passeriformes > Passerellidae > Spizella > Spizella passerina. Next base: position 20,005 of record WBNQ01009299.1, read on the forward strand.
GTGAACCAGCGGAGACCTGAGAGAGTTTGCAGCCGGGGTGGGAGAAAAGAAAACAATACATACAAACAGGTTGCAGAGTCATGTCACCAACGCTTTCAGGGAAGTTCACACACAGGAGATCTCTTACGCTAAGCAGACTCTAAGAATTGCAATTCCTAGCATGCAAGAGTCCAGATGAAATAAAAGGAGGGAAAGGAACAGCTTAAGCACTTGCTTGTGACTGCATCATTGATTTCTGGCAACAGGCCATCGAGTTAGTAACGCCACGAATAACAAGAGTCAAATTAGTTGATTTCGCTGCCTTAGAGAAACATTCCCATTTTTTGAACGGAGACAATATCCATCACTGAGCTGAACATGGATAATTTGGGAGGTGGAATTTCCACATTTTGCTGCAGAGTGAAAGCCACTGGTTTATTTATGGGTGCTTTTTAAGTTGGTAATTACTAGGTCTGCCTTCTATGTTTTTAAACACCATGCTGTTGCTGTATGCTGCACTGTATCCTGAAGTTCTTTTAAAGGCAATTTTTTAAAATCAAGACAGCTATGCTGTGAAACAGAAACCAGTAATTTTTAAGAGTCAGCTCATAGTTTGCAAAATTTTGCAGAGCAATTGATGCCTGCACAACAAAAATGCCTCATCTCTCTTGCAGTGACAGAACAGTTCAAGTTCATGAAAATGGCTACTTCAATTAATACATTTAGAAATACAGAATATGTAACACTTCTTGGTGCAGTTTTTTCCTTCCTGCATTGCTCTACCAAACAGAAAATAACTAATTTATCCATGCAAAAATGCAGCAACAGTGGAAAGAAGACTGCAAGTATATTTCTATTAATTTGTATGCATATCAGAACATTCAAACTGTTTGGTGCTGCAGTACATATGACAAAAATCACAAAATTCTAATTCTCATCGTAAAAAGATTTCTCTGCAAGTTCACTGTCTATCTGTTTTGCAACAGTAAAAAGGAAAGCACACAAAAGATGAGACCTCTTTGGGGTCATTGTCTACATCACTGACAGACCAATCAGAATTCAAAATTTATCTTCTCTGATACACTTATAAATATTTAAGCTTGAACCAAAAGTATATTTGTGAGAGGTCCTCACTGAAATGTTCATTGCACAAACACAGCATCAAAGCAGAACTAATTAGAGTTAAACTGGTGGATCACAAGGATATGTAGTACTATTGCTACATAAGTACAAAGAAAGTCATCTTAAGCAAGAACTACCTCTCCAGCCTCTACTGAAATAACTCATCCAACCTAAAACATTTCAGAATTGTGGAATAGAAAACTTATTGCAGACAAATAAAACTACAAAAGAAAAACAAATTCTGGGAAAAAAGAAATCACACTGGTTATGAAAAACTGAATGAGTATGAAAGGAAGAGAGGTGAAACTTGTTTCCCTACAAGCTACTAATTCATACTTACTCCTTCATTTCTTTGGATGGGGAGTTACATGCAGGTAAAAATGCTGATGTGTTACTTAATTTATCCAAGGTGCAGGCTGTTCCTATGGCTCTCACTACGAGTCCAGACTCTCCCTCCAAATCAAAACACTGCAAATAACCAACAACAGCATTTCCTCTCATTTCAAGCACCTTCAAGCCAATCTTCCTTTGCAATTCACCTACAAAACAAAAGGCAAAGAGCTCAGGGTTGCAGTGAATTTCTATTCTCTTTTGTAGTCTTTGACCCAGCTTTTGGAGTGCCAGCCAAGTCAGCAGAACAGGTAATAAATCCAATCCTACACGGCTGGTCAAGGAGCCAGCACAACTTCTGTTTCCTACAACACTGTGTGATACCAATCACTTACACAGCTTTTTGCTCTTCTCTCCAAATCCACTCTGACTGCCAAAGCAAATCATTTCAGAGGTTTTTCCCACTAGTCTTTATTTCCAGTAGGCTTTTTTTTTTCCTCTTTTCTACTTATTCAGAGAGAGGTCAACATGTGCTGTGGAACGCACGTAAGTTTCTAAATACTTCATATTTAATACTTCAATCCAATAAAAACACATAATATAATAATACATAATATATAATATACAATACTTCAAAACAATGCAACATCTTTAAAATCGCTGTGAACAAGCATCTATAATTTCTTCATTTACCAATTTATTGAAGCATACCTCATCTTATTTCCTACTTTTTGCCCCTCTACTGCAAACCGAACGCCGCCACTCCTATTAGGTGCACACAAGGACTGACAGGCTGTGACTGTACCAAACCGGTCTGTCACTGATGCTTTTTCAGGAGGACATAGAGAGTTCCCAGCTCTGTGTAGCCTGGGTAATAACTCCAGAGGAAAGCCCGTGCCCGGGGCAGTGGCGGTACCTGACATGAGCGAGATGAGCCTCTGGCGGGCCTCGTTGGAGGCGCGGGGCGTGCGGATGCGGTCGATCCACTGGTACTCGGGGTCCTCGTTCACCACCAGCTCCTCCACGAAGCCGTGGATCACCACGGCCCGGTAGCACTTGGGGATGGACGTGGCTGGTACAGACACACGGCAGAGGGGTGAGAGAGAGGCCTCCCGGCCGAGGGCAGCAACAAGAACATGGCATTGCACAAAGAAATTCCTTCATCCAGACCATTCTCTGTGGACACACCCTGGTCAGGTAACTGTCCAGTGTACCAGTTACAGCATGCACCTTTATGAAACCTTTTCACTTTGGGCCTCTTTAAAAGGATATGGACCCAAAATAACACCACGGGCACTGAAATGCAACTTCTGGACATTAAAAAATCCCATCAGTTATTTACATTGTTTTGAAACGTGAACAGTAAAAATGTGTTTAACACAAATTGCTTTTCTTTTCTATGTTATCACCACCAGGTTTATGCAATTGAGCTCCCTTCTCTGCCATGAGAAAGAAGGGAGACAGAAGAGGCAAAGAAAGAAAAGGCAGGAAAAAGTTTTTGTTCAAATAAACTTTTTTCCTCTACTTACTGCAAAAAAATTTGACGCCACAGGATGACTGCCTAAATCTGTTGAGATCATTGAAGAGATCTACTTTCACCACCACGTTGATCTCCCCACGTATACCTATCAAGGAAAACCACGAAACAGCAGAAGTTATTTATAACGCTGTAACTGCATCAATACAAAACCAGACCTGTAAGTGATCTCCTGCTGTGAGTAACTAATGCCAGAGGAGCAGGGAGCCACAGCCTCGCCTCTCGGGCCTGCTGCAGAGACACTGGCTCAGAGAAGTTCCCAGTTCTGCCCAGCCCGTGGCACAAGGAAAGCAACACTGCCCAATGCCTGTCTGCACCAAGCACAACTCTGTAAGAAGGATGGCACTGGGGAAAGAGAAGCCATCAGCCTCTTGATGCTGCAGTGACCTCTGCTGCAGGGTGCTCTCCCTGCTCAGTTTCCTCCCTGAAACCATTTCAGAACTGCAGCAAAGCTCCCCTCCGAAGTTCAGCCCAAGCAGAAATATTGAGGGTTCTTCCTAGAACCACAAAGTGACACAGGAAGTGTTTGCAAAATACTTTAACTGTGACAAGAAATATGGTATTATAGTCCTTTTAGACAAAGGTTAATTTTCTACTATGATTAAACCTTACTAGAAATGGAATATTTTCTAACACAGAACGATTCCTTTTTGGCCTCTCTGCTTCCCTGTTCTGAGCTTTTCCTTCTTTTCCCCACCCAGTAACAAAATCATTTCACACATTATAAGTCCTGACATATTGAGGACTAAACTTCTTGATGAGTCTGATCTCTTGTGTCTTTGGAAGCCTTTATCACACCAGCACATGACACTGAAACAGCAACACTGGATTTGCTGCTCAGCTCAGACACTGCTGCAATAAAATCAGCTGCATCTCCCTTCCAAAATGCCAACAGGAAGAAGCCTTCAGTTATTGTAACAGAAAATGCCTCAGGGTTATACATTTTCACAAACAATCACATTGAGGTGAAAGAAAAAAAATTATACAAACTTATGAACATTGTATTTATTCTTTTTTAAGGAAGCTCAATTAATGTTTGCCAAGAATCATGATAATTAGAATCCAGTGCTATGAGCATGAAAATAAAAGAATTCCAATTTTACTTAGAAAAAAGCTATGAAATACCAACATATCTGGAAAAATATAGAGAAATCTAACTCTCTGACCTACCAGCTGTACACATCCTGAAACAAGTGTTTGCATAATTTAGCTCCAGAAGAAAATGTGTCATAGGAAAATGTGCATAGGATAAAAAGGTAATTTAAAAACCCAGTATTTTTGCAATATTTCTGCTCGCTATAACTGGTTTAAATGCAAAAAATAGTGTGCATCAGTCATGATAAGCATCTGGTGAACACTATTAATTATTTCCCAACAATGATTTATAATGAGCTTTGAACATCATTAGGTCATTTAATTCACCCCGAATAACGAAAGAGGGGGACAATGGCAGCCAGAGATGTTCTGCACAAAGGTATCCAAGCAGCAAGTTCATTGCTCTAAACTGACATTGGCTCTCTGAGACAAAAGCTGTTCCATCCAAATCAAAAGCAAAAATACCACTGCCTTTATTTTCTCATACCTTCAAGACATTCTGATGAAACCCACCTGGTACTGAGAGCACTTACTGCAGGGAAAAGGGATTTCATCCTGCTGAAGATATCTCACATCCTTGTCCCTTCATCTCAAGTGAAGTTTATCCCAAATCCCAGGAAGACACACTTCAAGCAACCCCAGCAAAATTACCTTTGTTTAGCAAACACGTGGTAATTAGACAAATACGTCTGAGTCTTTTTTTAAATCCGAAATCTGCGGTAACTAGTGAAGATGTTTTCCCACTTGTCACAAGTCCTGTGGAAGGCATTCTGCCAAGCACCAGTCTTGACTCTCCTGCCAGAAATTTTCTCATGACAGAAAATACAGGGGAAAAAAGCCAGGAAAGCAGTTTTCCGACTCCAAAGCTAAAGTGAATACAAATTTCTGAATGCAGCTCATGAGACTGTACGAAGCAGATGGGAGTCCAAAGCAGCCTGTTTGAAATGAGCAGAGCTTACCATGAATGGTATCGTAGATTGGAAACCAGCCTGAAATGACCGTGGCAGCCTCGCTGTAGAGCAGAGGGTCGATGTCTATGTACACCTTGCCAATGGCATCGTTGGCGCTGTACGTGTCGTGGTCGAGGACTGTGATCTGCAGGGGCTCATCCTGCAGCTCCTCGTCATCCACCTGCGACACAAACATTGACAGAAATCAGAGCTGCAGAATGTGCAGGGAAACACTGCTGCAGAACAAACGCCGAGGAGAGGAGAGTCAGTAACGAACAGTGACACAGATGGAGCTGCTGTAATGTGAGTTTCTGAAGCTCAACAGCACTCTCACTCACTCTGGGTCTAGCCTTCAGAGACTGGCGAGATCCTGGAAACTGAGCTATCACTGGCAGAGCAACAGAAAAGCATGATTACAGAGAATAGTCATTTTAAAATTCCACAATATTTTAAGTCACACTTAAAATACTGTCCACCTATCTCCATAATACATACTGATAGACAAATAAATAAATAGATAAAGTAAGGAAGAAAGGAAAAGAAAGACAAATTTAAGATAAAATACCTCAGAGGACTACTATGCTCTGAAGTTTATGGTGTTCCCATCACTGGTCAGTGGCTTAACAGCAGGTATTTTACACAGCCTGCAGTAAGAGTTCAGTGTTTCTATACATGCAATTCCCTAAACAAATGCAATAATCCATCTACAGATAATGACTATTTTCTCTTAGGACAAAGACAGCCATTTAATAAATTTTTGTGTTCAATGTCACAAACCAAGAATTAAGTTTGCTAGCTGCAATGGGATGACTCATCTAAGTGTTTGCAGAATTGTGATATTGCCTCAGTGCACGGTAAATGAACCAGAACTACACATTCAAGTGTTGCAATAATTAATTTATTCTAAACATAATCCTCATGTTTTAAGTAGTAAAAAATAAAAAGAAACATGTAAACACTTGCTCAGGGCATAATATCAAAGGACACCAACAAATTAGATCCTGGAAAGCAACAACTAATTACAGGAAAATGCTGCGTGCCCTCATTATTACATAAGGAAACAAGAAGAGAAAGTGTCCAGCAATTGTTGTCCCAGCTCTTTATTTTGTAATCTTCACAGAGGAATTTTCCATTTTCTCCCCTGCATTATCCTTGCCACCAAATGTGAGCCTTCAAACACCAATTCACTTCCCTTGCTCAAAATTAAAGAAAGCCCACAAGAGCACCTGTACTTTCATATCAATGTGTTTATTTACACAGACTTGTACTGATAACTGCATTGAAAAAGCCTTTCCCCACCTTCACTGCAGCACTCTTTTCCAGCAGAACAACGTTCAATGGGATCCAACCTGGCAAGCTTTTATCTTCTCAACCACTCCTAAAAAGCCAAGGAGACGCCCTTGGCAGGCAGGGTCTGACTGGAGCTGGGTCTGCTGGCAGGGTTTGTGCATGCAGACACAAACACACTGCAGCGCTTACTCTCTGCTGGAAATGCAATTATTTCATTAAGGCAGCTAAACCAGAGTGTCCATACAGTTACAGGCCAACTCTTAAAAAATACTTACTTCAAATTTGAACCACTCAGAATTCCACTGAGGATTAAGTGATTTGGGATACACATCTGTCTTAAATGTTGTATTTCCAAACTTCACCTAAAAACAAAAACATTCAATTAGCAATTACAAATATTAATAAAAATATTTTGAAACTCATTTAATTGACATATGCAAATAATTTCAAATACATATTTCAACAAATCATTTTCTTTTCACTGAGTGGCTCTTAAATTCAATTTATATATATATATCAGTATCCATGTGTCAATGACATTTCCAATCAATCTCTCTCTCANGTCCAGAGGGTCCATACACTTACACAGTTACAGGCCAACTCTTAAAAAATACTTACTTCAAATTTGAACCACTCAGAATTCCACTGAGGATTAAGTGATTTGGGATACACATCTGTCTTAAATGTTGTATTTCCAAACTTCACCTAAAAACAAAAACATTCAATTAGCAATTACAAATATTAATAAAAATATTTTGAAACTCATTTAATTGACATATGCAAATAATTTCAAATACATATTTCAACAAATCATTTTCTTTTCACTGAGTGGCTCTTAAATTCAATTTATATATATATATCAGTATCCATGTGTCAATGACATTTCCAATCAATCTCTCTCTCATCCGATCATTCTACTAAAATTGTTTCTTTTCCTCCTCAATCATTTGAGAGGCAAAAATATCTCTTATTTTGGCTATTCAAAGTCACTTTACATACTCTCCTTGCCTTCCACAAGGAAAAATATTCTAAACCTTGATAGTTTATTACTCTTTTCTCTAGGATTTCCCAATCAGCTTCACAGACAATTGATGAAATAAATATAAAGACAAGCTGGATTTGGGATATACAGAGAGAGGACTACTAAAAATTGACTATTTTCCATGCTTTTATCTCTTATTTCACCTGCAACCACAGAATAACTCATTTCAGCAGTACCCATATGGTCTCCACAGGCATCTATTTCAGGCTAAGCCCATTTGGGCTTTGTGGGGGCTTCTTGTTTCCTTTTTTACAGTGAAACTGAATTTCTGTGATGCTCCATACATCAGGAAGCCACACAGCACACGGAAGAGCCTTTACTTCTCTGCAGCTCTCATTGCAAACCATTTCCAAACACCTTCAGCTCTCTGAATGCTGCCTCTCAAAGAAATGAGCACTGCACCTCATACCAGGTACTTACAAATACTCAAAGTTACATTCTTAAAGTTATTCAAGATTCTGAAGGAAAATCATGACTAGGCAGATGGACAAGAAATGCGGGAGTTAGAGGTTTTGGCAGCTCTTTTAATTTAAAAAGACAGGCACATTTTGGAAAGGAAACGCAGGCCTGGATGTGAGCGCTGTGGTGATTTTGCTCAGGGCAGTGTCAGTGATCACCTGCTCCATTTCAGTAACACAGTGATTACTGTGCACGTGCATCCCCAGCTCTCAGGGGATCCTGCACTGCTCAAGGGCAATCAGGGATGTTAGCACGGCTGCAAGGCAGCTGCCGATGAAAAGCCAGCTCTGGCTCCAGAGGCTGCCAGGATCCAGCATCCTGAGCCCCACCCAGCCTATTTTAAGGCGTTATCTCGGGAGTACATCAGTTCCCTCCAAGCCCCGGGCAGTTATACCTGAATTTCCCCAGTGCTCCAGCCAGGTCACGGAGCTGGTACAGATAATAAAGCACCACGCTGCTGCCCACAGTGCAAAGTTAAAAGCACGCTTATGGAAGAAATTGTAACAAAATATTCTGGGCTGGAACAAGGATCATTGTGCTCATGCTAGTGAGGCCCAAGTTTTGCATAGCCTGAGCCAAGTAAGAGCTCTGAGGTTTCTTCTCATTTTCCTTTCTAGTTCTAAGTTCATATTGCAATATCTAACAAGGAAATTTAAGGTTAGTAAACAACTAGAGCCTTAACACCTGCTTTTCATTTGTATTTAAGGAAAAACACATAGCAGTCTCACACGGAAAAATGAAACAAGAGTTTCAATCCCAACTTACTTTGCAATAAACCTCACCTGCTGCACTGCCTACTCCATACAGTGAAAGGCAAGTTCCTTCACACTGCTCCTAACCAACAATCCTGAAAGCAAGGCCCCCACCTGGGTATTTCTATACCCTCCTCTGTGCCAAGGCACCCATGGCACTGCATGGCAACCCAGCTAGGAAAGCTGATCTCGAGATGAAAATGTTCAATTCCAACAACCTGCTTTGCTACACCGACAGTAGGGCTGGGAACAAGGGCCCCACAGAGGAGGAGAGCTGTTTCTCCTAACACAGAGTAAAACCAGGCCCATGAAACTCAGTGAGCTGCATTTCCTAGTCCTGTTTTCCCTGTCTCCTAGTAGCAAGCATCAGAGTTGTTGTAATTTCAGACTGGATTAACAGGCAGCCTGCAGGAGAAGCCTTTAAAAATTAAAACCTGACCAGTGAAACAGCTGACAAAACGGTGAAACACTAAGTTCCATTTAATAAAATAAAACTGTGGACTATTTCTGCTCCACTGGAAGGCTGGAATACATCCCCACTTGACCGCCAGCTTACTCTCCCATTAAGCAATGTCCTTAGAGTCTAGCATCAAACAAATTTTTAAGCGCCAAATTAAATCAGGACTTACATACCCCAAATCTATTCTTCTATTAATAGTATCATATTTCCCAGCATACACAGGTACAGAAAAGCATTCTGTCTTCCTGTTTAATTCTAGTATTGTGCTAACTTCAACCACTCATTTGTGGTATACCTCAATCAGTATTTGGGGTACAAGACATGCATTTCCAGAGCACACCATCTTTAAATAGCTCTGATTTTTCTCAGAGCATGAGTCCCAAACCTACAGAATGCTTCTGAAATGTTCTAAGTCATTCATACAGGAAGAAAATGAATAAAAAACCAAAGATCATGTAACAGAAATAATAAAAAGGCTTGGATTGGAAGGGACCCTAAAGTCCATCCCATTCCTCCTGCCACAGGCAGGGATGTCACCCATTGGAGCACAGAGCTCAGAGCCCCATCCAACCTGGGCCTTCAATAATTCCACTTTGCACTTCAACTTATTTCACAATCCCTTCCTAGTAGGGCCCTACATATTGCCTGCAAACTACATGACTGCAAGGAAGGTCGACGCTAGGTACTCCAGGTGCAATAAAGTGATTGAAGCATGCAAACAGTATTAAGTATTTGTTGACAAAAAGCCCCCTTTGAAAACATTTTAGTATTTCAAATGTTTTAAAAGGAAAGACGAACATTGGCCTTAAAAGTATAGCCTGTACAAGTGCTGGTTAGTCATATACTCAGCAACACAAACGATTCAAAGATGATTTTGTTACTTGGCCACCCTCCTTGCAACACGTCTGTCTGATCAGAGACCCGGTTAGGCTGGAAATGCCCTGTGGGATCCCCGAGCCTGAGCTGTGACCGACCACCACGGGCACACCGAGTCCCGGGCACCTCCAGGGCCGGGGCTGCACCGCCCGGGCATTCGATGGCCGGTCCCGCTTCCCGGAGCGGCCCCAGCCCCTCAGCCNAAAGATGATTTTGTTACTTGGCCACCCTCCTTGCAACACGTCTGTCTGATCAGAGACCCGGTTAGGCTGGAAATGCCCTGTGGGACCACCGAGCCTGAGCTGTGACCGACCACCACGGGCACACCGAGTCCCGGGCACCTCCAGGGCCGGGGCTGCACCGCCCGGGCATTCGATGGCCGGTCCCGCTTCCCGGAGCGGCCCCAGCCCCTCAGCCCCGGGCAGCCCATTGCGGTGTGTGATCGCCCCTCAGCCCCGGGCAGCCCATTGCGGTGTGTGATCCCCCCTCAGCCCATTGCGGTGTGTGATCCCCCTCAGCCCCGGGCAGCCCATTCCCGTGTCTGATCCCCCCTCAGCCCCGGGCAGCCCATTGCTGTGTCTGATCCCCCCTCAGCCCATTGCCGTGTCTGATCCCCCCTCAGCCCCGGACAGCCCATTCCCGTGTCTGATCCCCCC
>WBNQ01009300.1:0-15718 GCA_013401375.1 Spizella passerina
ATATCCAATTTAAACCTACTCTCAAGTCATTTTGAAGCCATTCCCCTTTGTCCTGTCATTCCATGCACTTAAAAATAGCAGCTGGATCTGATCTCTACCCAAGTGTCCCTTATCCACCCAAACATGAGTCACACACAGCTCTGGGTGCAGAGCAAGATGATGCTGGATGCTGGTACCTCAAGCACAGTCCCCAGGTGACCTCGTTCCTCACGTCACAGATGGAAAAGGACAAAGTCTCACTGATAAAATACTGCTGGGACCAAAGAGCAGTGAAACACAGCAGATTAAATATAAAAGAAAATATTGAAAGCTTCCAGATCTGTGCATCATGAAAACTCTTCCGGTTCTCAGGTAAAAAAGATTTTAAAGAGTTTAAAATTGCTCTGGTGTTAAGGCATTGTAACATCAGAGTAAAAGACAAGTAAAAAATAAATGAGAATCAGTCCTGTTCACTTCTGAACCTACCAACATCCAAATTCCCTGATTTATACCCACATCTCCCCTCTTCCAGCGAATCCCACGAAAACATTCCCAAATCAAGAGATTTGACACTGTGCCCAGTGAATCTGGTCTTCAAAGAGATGTGTGCTCACATTTTACTCAGCTCTGCCCAGTGTAATGCCATAACTGCAGTGCAGGGACTGATGTGTGCTCTGACACAGCCCAGAGCCTCTCCCCTGCAGAAGGATGTCTGTCCTGCAGAAAGGCCAAGCTCAGCTCCAGCAGCCCCTCTCAAAGGAACAGTTTATCACTTAAATTGATTTATTGAATTTTTTTTGTAATGTAGTTTCCCTCTGATGTCATAACTGCAAATTAACTTGGAAGGAATTCACATTATAAAAAAAAATTCAAATAAGATAGTCAAGGCTACTCTCTCCTGCACTGCTGGAAGATGATTTTGCTCTAAAAGTGGGTCTTAATATTTCAGGAATAAAGTAAAAGGAAGAAATTCAGTAACACTTCTTTCTTCAATCAGTTTCTGGTTAACTCTACTCCTCTTGTCTTGGTGGCTCAGTGCCAGAGGATGAATTATTCTGTGAATAATTTATTCCATTTAGATGTGGAAATGGCCCAACAGACAGAAGTTTAAAGTTCAGAAGAAAAGAAAAAGAGCAGATTTTATGAGGACAGTAACCTAAAATACTGAATATATTCAACCCCTCACTGAGGTTTGCATGTCTAACGAGCCAGTTAAAACGAGCTGATGTCCTTTATGGTGGCACTGATCACATCTGCTCTCCATCTCATCTGTCACCATTTCTAATCTGTGCCTTTTCTCCCTGTTTCTTCCAACTGACACTGCAGCTGCAGTTCAGGGCAAAACCTGCAGAAAATTCACTGCACTGCACTGCTAAATCCCTCTGACAGACTCCCAGCTTGCTACCATAGGCTTTAGTAATTTGGTTTTGATCTCTGATTTCTGCCTGAGATTAGAAAGGGATCCAAGACAGCTGGAGAGGGTCTGGAGCAAGAGGACAAGGGGGAATGGCTTTCCACTGCCACAGGGCAGGGTTAGATGGGATATTGGGAAGAAATTGTTCTCCCTGAGATTGGGGAGGTCCTTACCCACAGCAGCTGTGGCTGCCCCATCCCTGGAAGTGTCCCAGGCCAGGCTGGGTGGGGTTTGCACCATCCTGCACATGCTAGAAATATCACTTTCACCAACTTCTTTTCTCTCCCAACTTTCTAAATGAATTATCTTTACACTGAGGACTGTTATTTGTCAATCAGATGCAGCATTCCATCAAAATAAAACAAAACCCCCAATTTTGCTCCAAAGCCTTCACTCTATCATTTTGCTGGGTAATACATAAAAACATTAATTTTGTGCAGGAGAAGTCTCCACTTGCAATGCGATCCCAAGAGAGAAAAAGGAAAATGTAAAATACCTACAGAGTACTGTACTGAAAGACAGCTCTGCCAGAAACCATGGCAACTGGGGTGTTGGATGAGAGCTGGATTGCTGCTGCATGTTTATCCATGCAGTGTATCTTCAGTTGGGGTCTGACAAACAGATTTGGCTGATGGATGTCAAGGAGGAGGGGAGAGGTGAGGAAATGGCCTTGTTGTGGGTTCATAAAATGCTTATCCTTCAAAACCCACTGCCCTAGNGAGTTTTGGCTCCACCAAGACAGAGGTGAAGCAGCTGAGGTGAGGATCTAAAATGCTTCATTTTGCTAAGGTCCCGTGGATGCTGGGACACCCTCAAGCAGCACAAAACCTCTTCCCTCAGCCACCACCACCAGCACCTGGTGGTCCAATGCCACCCTGAGACAAAAAGCCCAAACTGGGACACTCATCCAGCAACAGCACCGAGAGTATCTTTATCCCACTCAGCTTTCCTGAACAAGGGTAGAAAATCTGTGAGTCTGCTTCAAAACCTTGTGTGAGGGGTAGAGGAGCAGCCTGGAAAGATTCACTTCATCCAGCCCTGTCAGAACTGGGAACATCTCCTGGGGAGCCCATCATCCTGAGATTCCTCATAACTCAGCTGCAGGAGATGCTTCCCAGGCACTCCTCATCTGACCTACTGCAGCCCTGTAGCTCAGGATGAAATTAATCACTCTAATTTCTCTCCTCTGACTATAAAGCAAGTCTAGACAAGTAACTCAGATGTTTACACTTAAACCTGGATAAAGTAATTTCACTTCTGGGGTCCATATCTGACTACAGCTCTCTTACTGCTTTGCCAGGGAAAATCACTTTGTTTCTGTCTTGCTCACGGCCCTTTCAGCAGCAGCAAAGGGATAAAACATTTATTACTGTTGTAAAAACATGGAAAATAATTGCATAGACATTTCTGATTAAGTCTGGGCAGTAAAAAACACTGCATTAGAGCAGAATTTGGGTTTAGAAATACAAGTGTAGGAGGAACGTGTAGAAAGAACTACTTTCTCCAAGCACCAGTCACAAAGGATTGGGACTTTCCCTAAAATGTTTTATGCTATTTGTCAAGGAAGCCACTTGTGCAAGCACATCAAGAGTTGATGTGCTGGCCTGACAGGCTGGGGAGGTTGTTACTGCAATGCTGGTTAAGTGCTCTGACAAATGCCTCACTGGAGCCCTGTGTTAAAAAATGCAGGTTTCCCTCTCTGGGGAGAGCAGCAGTGAGATTGTTCCCCTTCAGAGCCAATTAGCCTTTGCTTTGGACAGCAAACACATGATGAGGGTTCAAAGAAGAGGGTCAGCATCTCAACAGGCTAACCAAAACCCCAGAGGGTGGAGATGTGCTGTTTTTCTTAAAAGCATAGAAAAATGTGATAATTCCTGGACACGGCGTTCCTGCTCTCCCCTCCCCTCTTTCTGAGAACATGAGAACTCGCTCTCACTAATGAAATCAGGGAGATTAGCCCAGCTGCAGTGCTGGGATATGAGAGGACACGAGGTCCATTATCCCAATTTCCTCCATAATGGTCTCACACCTGGACACACTGTCAGGGTCAGTCAATTAAAAGCAGCTTCACAAACCCACATTTCACTTCAAAGCTCTTCTTGCAGGGAAAAATATCAGCCTCAGCAACCTTATTCTTCACCTACTGTCACTGTACTGACAGGGTAGGGTCAAACTGCTTCATGTATGACAACCTGAGGACTGCTCTGTACAGTTGTCATGTCTTCCCAATGCCCAAGCGAGCAGAAAGAAATCCATCTGCCTGTGAACAAACCAGATGCAGACAAATTTTCACAGGCTACTGCTGTGAGCTGTGTCAGTGGCCAGCTCTGCTTCTCTTCCAAGAAATAAAATGAAAAATCATGACTTAGCTTAATTGTTGCTCAGGGTTTCCCATGCTCTGAGCTCAGTATCAGCTGGACAGGAGGATTTTGTGGAGCGTTGTAGCTCAGGGATCTCTCTCTATTAATCTCTGGATTGTATCTGGTTTCATTAATTACCATCAGAGCATAATGTAATTAGTGCACATTATAAATCAGAGATACATATTAGTCCTCCAGCATGTATGGGCTCATGCCTGTGGTAGTGAGAGCCTGTGGATGCACTGGAATTTCTTTTTGCCTGGTGGAAGGAGCTAAGCCAGGTCAGCTCTGTGGGGATACCCTGCTTGCACAGAGCATCAGTGGTCCCCATAAAGTCACCAATAACTTCCTCACATTGATGGCACATATGAGATAGAAAGTGATACCTGAAAATCTCCTAAACAGTCTTGAGGGCAGCACAATGTGTTTGTGATGCTTGGGCAAGGCAGCACCAAACCCAAATACTGAGCAAAAATCTTTCTGGTGACCTGAGTGAACACAGTCTAATTTGTGCCTTCATGTTGATTACACACTTTGTTTCAGTGCAGAAACATCTAAAATGCAACACATCTGAATTTCCTTCTGAATCTGGTGCCCTTTCCCACCATTGTGAGGATGAAGAGAATTTCTGGACCCTCAGTCCCAGGTTACTCAGCCACAGGCACTGCTACCACCCACAGCACCCAATACACACCTCACCCACCAGGGAAGCATCCTGTCCCTAGATTCTGTTTTCATGGTACTGATGGAAAGCAGTGATTAGGAAAGCAGTGATTTGGAAAGCAGTGATTTTTCTGAGCTGCTCTTGTTAGGGATCATTCTGGCAGGTGCTGTGTGATCAGTGATAATTGCCAGACTGCTGTCCCCTCACCCAGCTCACAGCAAGCTCTCTTGCAGCCAGGCCACACAAAACCAGCAGCACCAGGTGGGAGTGACTGGGATGGAGGAAGCTCCATGATTATAATTGTAAATGGGCAGAAAAATGGAGCAAAACTTATGAGGGTAAATGATGAGAATTACAGTCAGATGGTGTGTTTCCACTTGTCACTAGAAACAAAAGTCATGTTGTTGATAAAGATCATTGGGCTTAGAGAATATAAATCTAACTGTGATTAAATTCTGTTCCCTGTGAGCTAAGCCAGGAACTCAGCTGCTGTCAGGATGGAGATTACAGATGCATTTACAGTGCACAATCACTACAGAACAATTCTGCTCTTCATTTTGTTTTCAAAAAAAACTTTAGTAGAACTATGAGGAGAACAACTACAAAAGATGTATCCACACTAATCTTCTTTCCACTTCTTATCTTCTACTTGCTGTGCTTTTGATACCTTTGGAGAAAGGGACGATGATGCCCCTTCTCCAGGACTGAGCTGGCAGGAGTAACCTGCCCCTGCTGATAACTGAGCTAGGCAGTCTGGGGCCTTCTGAGAACAGCTCATCTCATTCTAAGGATGACTGTTAGGTTTGCCAAGTCAGGTGTGTGCCATGGGGTGCTTGTTTCTTTCCATGAACAACATAAAGACCTCAGGTGATCAGGACAGAACGCAGAGACCTGCAGTGTACACAGAGCAAACTGTGTACAGAGTAACTGCAGCCATGTGCAACTTCATAAAATAAGATGATTCAGGTAACAGTGTAGAGTAACACATTTGTAAGCTCTGGTTTCTCAGAGCATTTGCTTACCTTGGATCACAAAGAAACTTGGTTTTTTCACCTTCTTCTCTCCAAATAAGCCACTCTCGGAAAGAGGGATGAACAAACATTCGCGTCATGTCTCTACGTTTGATAAGAAACATAGAAAGGTTCTCCATCCTCTGCTGAAAGTCCTCCCACTCCAAAGTGCCCTCAATGTTACCTGCATTAATGGCCTGAAAAATATGCTCATCTGTTAATGGGTGCAGAGAAGCCACTGCTACGTTCAAGAGAGGCATGACCCGATCAAAGGAAGACTGTGTTGGGAACTTCATATTGCACTGCAACAGGTACACCTCGGACAGGGACACTGGCACCACTTTGTAGCTGGAGCTTTTTAGAACTAGGTATCCTTTCTCTATGAGATCAAAAGTAAGTTTCAGGTATAGGTAGGAGCCTTGGCTCAAGGTCTTGAGGTGAGAACTGAGTTTGCC
Organism: Spizella passerina; assembly: GCA_013401375.1. Taxonomy (NCBI): domain Eukaryota; kingdom Metazoa; phylum Chordata; class Aves; order Passeriformes; family Passerellidae; genus Spizella; species Spizella passerina. Next base: position 5,883 of record WBNQ01009300.1, read on the forward strand.
AAACGTAGTGTTGTCCATTTTGCCGTTGAGCGAGATGTTGTTCTGGATCTCCGAGCTGCTGTGGATCCGGTGAAGGATGTATGCCTGCAGGTCCTGGTCGATGGCTTCATTCTCCTCCAGTCTATCCAAAAATATTCTGTGGAAGGGCAACAGCTTAATTATTTCCTACAAAGAAAGAAAGAAAAAAAAGATACTCATGCCTGCACTGTTTACTATTCATTAAGTAGACTTAGTTTCTATTACAACAGCACCTTTGAGACTCCTTTAAGATTTTCCATCAGGGCAAGAACACAAACAGAAGTTTGTGCCCTCAGGGCCTCACACTCCCATCAAGCAGGCTGTGTGACACATGACTGATATGAAAGCAAGGGACACTTTCTAACAGTACATCCATGGAAAGGGCTGGTGAATTCACACAGAGCAGTGCCTTTGTCATTCCCACCCCTCCCAACCACGGATTGACCTCCCATCCCTTCTGCTCTCCAGGACATCCAGATCTGAGGCCAGAAGAAACTTGCTGAAGCTGAGACCAAGAACCTCCCAGGGAGCATCCTTCTGCATTCTACATCCACAGATGCATGGAAACACGAGGACAGATAACAGTGAATATTTTCCAGTGCAAAGCAACTGTGTCTGTCTGCTGCAGGACACTGTGCTCAGGGAATGCTCATCTACTGAACTCCCTGGGTCAATATAAACCAAAGATCACCAAAGGCCTCTCCAAAGAAATTCTTGCCTCACATGCTCTCAGTCACTGTGAGGAGAGGAGAAGTGATGCAACAGATCTGTACAAGGCCAACTCCAGGAAAGGAGAAGCTCTCCAACCAAACAGAGAGGGAGAGCACAGTGCAAACTCAAGTGGCAGTGAAGACTTTACAGATGCAAAAGCCCTAATAAATGAGGAATTCAAGTCACTGGGATCCAATTTGTTTACAATTACAGAAAGATTTTTTCCAAATGATGTTTAATTTACTCCATTACTGAGCAAAAACTGGACCCCAGCACTCAACAGCAAATAGTCTGTGCTCTCCTGGATATTTGGAAGCAGCTGGCATTCCCAGTGACAATGACTATGTGGGGGCTGGCACCACTCAGCTCCCTGCTGACCTGCTCACAACAATCTTGAGCTGAGTGTAACATCTTGGCCTAATCAGACTGAAATCATCATGCTCTGGGTCACACTGCAAAGATGAAGATCCAAATTCCTTTGCCCTTCCACATGGAGCCATTAGGAAGGCAGGGCCTGGTGTCTGGCAGCCTTCCTAATGGCTCCATGAGTCAGGCCCTACTGGCATGTGAACAGCCTCAGAAAATGATCTGAGCTATTTGCTGATGAACATTTATTTACATGAATAAACTATGATGGATTAGATCCTTCCAAAGCTGTAGAGTGAGCCTAAGGACATGGATGTAAATCCAAGAATAAAAAAGCCAAAAGGATAACCTGAAATAAAGGTTTTGAGCAAATCCAGAACATCCAATAAGATCTTCTTTACCAAAGTCCCATCATGACAATGACACAGTTTATCCCTGTTTTGGGTCTCAGCATACCTGTAGACTTGTCCTGACTGTCACAACCAGCTTCAGCCAGGAAGGGAATTTTCCAATCATTTTGCTCAGGAATGATACTATGGTGTCTCCATAATCTGGCTTGTGAAATTCAGCCTCATTTAAACCATCAATTAATATAATGAAATCTTCATCAGGGATCTTCCTCTCTGAGAGAAAGAGAAAAAGCATTTATTGGACAGGCTATAGAAACACAACCATAATGTACTGCAATGCCCCTACAGAGTTTTAAACCATGACCAGACATTGCCAAAGAGGAAAACACCTACAGCAGCAGCACCTTTTTAATGATACATTAATTGCATATTGACCTTTACAGATCATCTCATTCCACCCTCCAGCTGGGGACAGGGACACCCTGTTGTTGCTCCAACCTGGCCTTGAAAATACTACAAGGAGTAAATCATGGACTGTTTAAACAGGATTTTTTTTGCTGCTGGAGAATACAGTGACCCAGGTGATGCTGACAATGCAGTCATTTTTTTCTATGGCAGACACTGAGAGCTGAGTATGGCTTTACAACTAATGGTAAAGATACCTTTGGACTTGTATCTTAAGCTCAAGGGTTATCTTCTCAATGGTAAATTTGTCTAATAAGACTCAAAACCAGGTGTAAAATGTGAAATCTGAGTCTATTGATGGCATATGCTATTCACATGTACTATACGTCAGAATTTAGGGCAGATGGGAGTCAACCTCCTTGACAAGAAAAATAAGAATCCTCCAAAACACTCTGAAATCGAGAGCAGAAACATCTCCCAAGGAGCTACTGTCATAACCAAGAATTATTTTCCTCTAGAGCAGCAGTTCTTAAATGTATCCTTTTTCTTTTTCTTTTTGCCAAGATCAATGATAGGAAAGAGCAACCACGCTCCTTCCACAGTGACATTTCTCCAAGCCAGGAAAACCAGCCACTGCCATGCTGTGCTGGCTCTACATATGCTTTGTGCCTGGTGGAACAGGGCAGGTTGGACCCAGATGCTGCTGCTCAGAGCTTGGACACAGCTTTGAAGAGCTGATTTGAACATCAGGGCTTTGAATCTGCCAGAAGCTGCATCTCCTTCATGTTGGATCTTACACTGTAGTGTGTAGGGTGGTAACAAAATTAACTGAACTATTTTTGCAGCCAAGATGCAGCACAGGCACAGTAATAAACATGATTCTGCAGGACAACAGTCTTGAACTCTGCAATGCTCTGACAGTTTTCATGGCAACGAGCAAAGATCTTATATTTAGTGACTGTCACAATGAATTACTTAGCAGAGGGGGAGAAAGAAAAGAAGACAAAATCAATGCTGTATTAGAAAAAGCTCTGTTATCAGAATAAGGCTTGTCACCAGCTCCCCCAGAAGCTTTACACATGGTGTCTATGGACTTTTTGATACCAGTCCTTTGGTGAAAGCTTCAGATTCTCCAAAACCCACTAAATAGTGACAGGGAAACGGAAAAAAAGTCACCCATACACAAATAAATCAGAACATTTTCCTGTAAGCAGTGCTGTGAAAGGAACTGGTTGCTTGTTTTCACCTTGAGAACTGCAAGAACAGGTTTGGGAAGTGAAAGAAGGAAGAAAAGGGAAGGCCAAATGGGATATTGGGAAAAATTTCCTTCCTGTGAGGGTGGGGAGGCCCTGGCACAGGTTGCCCAGAGAAGCTGTGGCTGTCCCTGGGTCCCTGGCAGTGGCCAAGGCCAGGCTGGATGGGGCTTGGAGCCACCTGGGATAGTGGAAGGTGTCCCTGCACATGGCTGGGGCTGGAATGGGACGAGCTTTAAGGTCCCTTCCACCCCAAACCATTCCATGATTCTCAATCTTCCCTTCAGCTCCAGAAGCGATGCCGACAGATCAATCCATCGCTTCACTCAAACACCCATAACCCAATTTAGCATCCTTTAAAAAACCACAATAAAACCAGGCACGTGGGAGGCTGGGGCATGGCAGGGAACAGCAGTACCTTTGTGCAGGCTCTCCAGGGGCTCCAGGACCCCCTGCAGAAGGAGGCCATGGGGTCCTGCACGCAGGAGCGGAGGCTGAGCAGGCTGCCCAGAGCAGCTGTGGCTTCCCTGGGTCCTTGGAAGTGCCCAAGGCCAGGCTGGATGGGGCTTGGTGCCACCTGGGATAGTGGAAGGTGTCCCTGCACATGGCTGGAGGTGGAATTGGACGAACTTTAAGGTCCCTTCCACCCCAAACCATTCCATGATTCTCAATCTTCCCTTCAGCTCCAGAAGCGACGCCGACAGATCAATCCATCGCTTCACTCAAACACCCATAACCCAATTTAGCATCATTTAAAAACCACAATAAAACCAGGCACGTGGGAACAGGCAGTACCTTTGTGCAGGCTCTCCAGGGGCTCCAGGACCCCCCTGCGGAAGGAGGCCATGGGGTCCTGCACGCAGGAGCGGAGGCTGAGCAGGCTCTGCAGGTGCGGCTCGCGCAGCAGCTGCTCCCGGTACGCCACGAACTGCGGCGAGCGGCAGAGCAGCGCGGCCACGTTGTGCACAAACTCGGGCACCAGGCAGGTGTAGGCGTTGTCAGCCTGGCAGTAGTGGTAGGCTACGACCTAGCAAAGAGAGAAGAATGAAAAAGTCCGTGTCTTCAGCAGAGCCACGCTGGGACAGCTGGAAAAGCAGCGGTTTTTCCTCTGGTGAGTTTGAGCTGGTCTGACAGGTGAAGTCTTTAAGAGCAATGAGTGTTAACTACCTATGACAAGAATCCAGACAAATCAGTTGGTAAAAACAGGCACTGATCCTGGAAAATGACTGGACCTCCCACTTGATGAATAAATGAAATTAAGCTGTAGCTGTTTGCAGAGACAGACAGTGACAGCGGCTGACGTCTCTGAAGTGCTGTGCTGAGCTTGGATTGTGCTCTGAGTTCTGTTTAAGAGCTTGGTGCCAGTAAAAACTTGTGATTGTTTTCTTGAACTTACTCTCTATTTGCTTTGTTTTCACATGTCAGGCTCTGTGGAAGTGGACAGACAGCACTCCCTGAGTCCATCACAGTGAGGCAGATTCCCCTGAGGCGGGGGCGATGGCAGCTCACTGTACTTTACTCATACATTGTGATCCCACACTTCATTAAAAAAATTAATTCAATTTAAAAAAAAGAAAAAAAGTTCTCCTTTTCCCAACTATCCTCTGACTTTTCCAGCTCAGCAAACCCTGCTACATTCTGCCCACTTATTAAAATAAGCAATAAACTAGTGATATCTTCTCAGGCCATGCTGCCAACTTTCTTGTTTTCTTTTGCAATATAAAAAAGGCCTCAAAAATCTGTGTCTGTTTGTGAATCCGCTGGGAAGCTGCTCTGGCACCACTCCAGCCCAGCTTCTCCTGCTCCCTTGCTGCCTCCAGCCTCAGGCACTGCCTGCCCATTTGGAATGAGCCTCTGCCAGGGCACAAAGCTTTTCTCCAGCTCCCATTCTGGACTGGGTTTTCTTTTCAAATATCATTGAGTATCCAAAAATATCCCAACAAGGCAGGTGGGAGCAGCTCTGTACCAAAACCACCACTGCCCTGGAGCACTGTAGCACAGAATGTTGCAAAATAAATTGCATTTTTGAACTTGGGAAGGACAATATAGCTGAGAACACTGAAAAGGAAAAGCTCCTCTGGAGCTCAGGGCAGCTGGGATGAAATGTGCCCATGGCTTTGGACATGATGAAGGCTTTCTGTCTCTCCACCTGCAAAACCTGTCCCTTAGACTGCAGGAGGCTCCAGGGTGGCCAGGGCAGTGAAGGATGGTACCAAGGAATGAACACATCAGGCTGTGGGGTCCTCACCCACTGCGGGTTCAGCACTGGCTTTTAATTTTCAATATGAAATTACCCATGGGGTATAATGCAGTAATTTCCTTTCCCAGTCAAAACGAGGTGTGACACACGCAGCGATGAGAAAGCTGGGCTGTTATTTCAAGCATCAAGCTCTAATACATGTATTTAAGTTTTAATGGATACCTCCAAATTCCTCACAGAATTTTTCCTACCAGACAGTTAAAATATAATGAATTCCCTTAGAGAACAGCACTATGTTAAGTAATTACAGAGGTAATGATTTCTTTTCATCAATCCTATTTATTTGGGGATTATAACTTGTGCATTCAAGTTGCCATTCCTTGATATCAGGTTCCACTAACAGAAATTACTCTGATTTCCTATGCAATTTGTGTGTAGACACAAAAATAGTCTCTTTTAATGAAAGGCCAATTAATTTCTTCCAGGAATCTGAAGAGTCATGTCATGGAAAAAGGGTCACCCATAATCATCATCACCATCAGATTTTGGGACACACGTGCAATTACAACCCAATTAATTTCAGCCACTTGCCATGCATTACAGTTGGACTTGATGCCCTTAAGAGGTCTTTTCAAACCTTAGCATTCTGTGATTCCATGATTCCTGATCTCTGTGCTTGATTTATGGGTGTATCAACTAAGCCTTATAACCAGCAGGATAAACATAATGCTTAATGGGTGGATCTGAAGCTAAAGCAGCAAGCAAAGGAAGATTCTGGGAAGTCAACCAAAGCAAAGGCAGAATGACGTTCTTAGAAAATGCAACCTGAGGCAGAATTTCATCTTGATGTTATTTATTCTCTGTGACATTTTCTCTCAAATCACAGAGAGGCTGCCAAACGCCAGTGCTGCGAGAGGAGCCTGGTGCTGGAGATGGGGCTGAGAATCAGGCTCCTCACTTACATGGAGCTGGGTGGGAAGCAGTTTTCTCACACTGGAAAACTTTTCAAGGTTTCCAATCCTGTTCCACCCTTGGGAATGAGACCAGGTGAATGTGAGAAGTGTCAGAGCCTCCAGGATGGCCAGGGGCTGGCGTGGATGGGACTCACCCCAAACAGGTTCAAACAAGGCAGAATGAGGTTCTTAGAAAATGCAACCTGAGGCAGAATTTGCCATCACACCTCCTCTGTGGTTTGTCTTGGCTTCCTTCTGGAAGTGCAAGAGCAGCCAATCCCCCTTGGACCAACCTCCCAGACCCCTGAGCTCACAGCAACACCCCACTCTTAAACAGCTTCAGCATTGTATTTTAGCCTTTAACAAGATTTTTTTTTGACCCATACAAAACAGCTTCAAATAAATGCAGTGTAACACTGACCTGCCACTATGCCACATGCCAGGCACAATGCTGGCTGGGAAAATGGAAATGCCCATTAGCACTGCATGTGACTGTGACCCAGTGTGTGGCACGTGTGACCCAGTTTATTGGGAATGCTCATTACCTTTACACAGCTGAATATGCTGGTAAATGCTTTCTGAAACTCATTTCTGGCCCAGGGCACCAAGGCTCAGCAGCAATGAATGCCTCCACCTCTGTGTAGGGTAGGAGCACTCTGTTTTCATGTGCCTGCAGCAATGTTAGTGGTGCTTTGGATATGGCTGGGAGGATGGGGAGAAGAGCCTCTGGAGCCACCAGCTGTGTTCAGCATCAGAAAAATGAACTAATGCAATGCATGTGCAGCTCCTCCACCAGCTGCTCTGCACGGGGTACAACCCATTAGTGTAGCTGAGCTGGGTTTCAGGTCCATTTGTTAAAGTGCTGCTACCACACAGCATCCAGAAACCCAAAGAATAAAGCTGTTCAATGGGTTAGTTAAAACTGGGTAGCCAGTCCATTAAAAATCCTCTGTGAGTAAAGGATAAACCTTCAGGGAAAAGGAAAGGTCAGCATGGCAGGACCAAGTCGAGCTCCTGCTTGCCAGTCAGCAGTTACTTAGTTCTAAAATTAATGATTTGTTCATCTCTGACATTAAGAGCTAAATGCAAACTTTGCCCCCAAGAATTTACTGTATAAAAACCAGGCATAAAAGTACAACCCTGAGTAATCCAGAGGAGGAAAAGCAACTGTTTGCTCACCTTTCATTTCTGTCATCACAGATACACAACTTCTGAATATTGGGATAAGTGACATTTTCAGAGGGAAGGGGAGTGGGTGAGAGGACAACGAGCTTCCCACCAGCATTCTGGAGCCTGTACCAGCCATTACCTAAGACTGTTTGTATATTATTAATCTGCTTTTGCAATGATCTGCATTTCTCCAGCACAGGGACCTCAGCCCAATCTGAGAACATTCTGCTCTGCTCAGTGCAGGCAGAGGTGGAACATCTGCACACAGCTTTCTCCAGCTCCTCACATATGGTTCATCCAGCTCCTAAAATAACCCTGACAATTGTGGTTGTCCATCACTGTCAACACTTTCTTCTGTGCTTCAATTCTGACTTCAGTGTAAACACAACTATAAAACACACACATCCAAGAAACACTTTTCCATCCAGATAGACCAAAGGACCTTAAAACCCTTCCTAAAGAGTCTGCAGCCAAGGTACAACAACCTGCTTTAATTTTGGCTGTAAGGATTGTTTTTAGATCTTTCTCCAGTGATCAGAGACACAAAAAAATCTTCAGTGAGCAATCCATGCCGTGGATGTGACACAGTGTTTGAAAGAGCCATATTCCTTACCTTTTCCAAGAGAAAACAAGCTAAACTAGCATCCATTTATCAATTACATACCCAGCAGGATGACTTAAGCACTCAGGGAAGTGATAGATGAGGTATTTTAAGCAGAGATAGCACACTTTACTGCCCTTTCTGGTAGTCTGCAGAGCTTCAGATTTGCAAGGAATACAATGACTAATGCAACCTGAACAAAACCAGACCTGGGCATTACATTCCTTTCAAGAATTCCATGTGGAAAAGGAGAGTATCAAATCTTAGTATTTATTTATGCAGCACATGCTACCTGCCTGGCTATCTGTGTGCAGCAGGAAAGCAGACAGGACAAGACAGTATCTGGCACAAAAAGCCAAGCAAAACATGTCCTGGTAATAACTTCAAACAGAGACTTTTCTTGCTGTTTTTCTCTCTGAAGTGGGAGCAGGTGATAGGAAAACATTACCTGCTCCCATCCTCCCAAAAGGTGGAGAAGGAGCAAGAGCAAACTCTTTGAATTTCAAAGCAATAGAATGGCACCTTCCCACCACCACAGAATTAGGGTTAAATCTCAGTAATACATAAAAATTCGAGCTGTAAATCTTACGTACATAAGTGACAGTGTTCCATATGTTCCATACAAACCATTCCTGCCAAAACAGCCAGTAATTTGTATATTGTTCCAAAGGCTATGGTCTGCTTTGGAGAATTTTCCAAAAAATTCCCAAGTGCACACACAGCATTAACAGTCAGCTTGTGCCTTCCCCAAGTACAGTATCTGCCCTTTTCAAACAAAACACTGCTCAAAGACTGAGCAATTTTGTTCTCAGTGCTGAAGAAAAACCACAATTATTTCAATAATTGTGTCATATCCTAACATTTGCAATGAGAAAGTAGGATGGCTGTGAAAGACAAACCCTCAGAGTAACAGGGAAGTGCATTTGATCTAGAGGGAGTTTCATTTTAGAGAAATAACTTTCCTGGGTACTAAAACCCCTTCCAGAAGTCTCTCTCCTTCAAGGTTCCCCAAGGTAGCATGGGAACAGAGGGATGTTTCTAAGTTACGTCAATATGGAGTAGTGGCATGGAGTGGTTTTAGATGTTCCAGGTGTTGAAGCTTCCCTTTTCCCAAGCAGCTCCCAGTCCTGAGTGGGTGCCATACCTGCAAGGCCAATCTCCTCATGGCCCTTTTCCCCAGGAGCAGCCCGATCTTTTCCTCAGGCGCCTCCAGGCCCTTTTCCTCAAGAGCCTCCAGGCCCTTTTCCCAAGGAGCCCCCANTTTCCCCAGGAGGCCCAAGCAGGCAGTGTCATACCTCCGAGGCCAATCTCCACATGGTTCTTTTCCCAAAGAGCCTCCAGCCCCAAGCAGGTGCCATACCTGTGAGGCCAATCTCCACATGACCCTTTTCCCAAGGAGCCTCGAGCAGGAGGCCAATCTCCTCATGGCCCTTNTGCCTTTTTCCCCACGAGCGCCTAGCCCCGAGCAGAAGACCAATTTCCTCATGGCCCTTTCCTCCAGAAGACCCCAGCCCCGAATAGGCAGTGCCATACTGGCAAGGCCAATCTCCTCATGGCCCTTTTCCCAAGGAGCCCCCAGGCCCTTTTCCCCAGGAGCCCCCAGCCCCAAGCAGGCAGTGCCATACCTGTGAGGCCAATCTCTGCATGGCCCTTTTCCCCAGGATCCCCCAGCCCCAAGCAGGTGCCGTACCTGTGAGGCCAATCTCCTCATGGCCCTTTTCCCCAGGAGCCCCCAGGAGCCCCCAGGAGCCCCCAGGATCCCCCAGCCCAAGCAGGTGCCATACCTGTGAGGCCAATCTCCTCATGGCC
>WBNQ01009302.1:1041-27586 GCA_013401375.1 Spizella passerina
ACATCCTGGGCAGGAATGAGCAGACATCATATTCCTCTTCTTGCAAAAATACAGACACTTATTGAAGCTGCACATGCCAAACATGTCTATATTACTTGATCAATATTAACTCAGACAATATTTTGTAAGGATATTGCACATAATAACTATAACTATAAGTCCCTCAAAACTATTATTGCCCAGTGGATTACAAGCTAGGCAAGCAGGGATAAAAACACCTGCCATATTAATTTAACAATGCAACACTTTGGTTTTTTGTATTGTACTCATGACATACAAAAGCCTATTGAGCACTGAAAAAACCACAGTAAGTTACACCAAGAAAGTGAGATGTCATTTTTAGAGGTCCAAACTTATCTGTGCAGTTTATCTCCTTTACTCAATTGATTTCTCCCTCTCTCTCTCACTTACATACTCTCCAGCATATTTGGCACCACCTTGAAAGAATTTCAGTCTTTTAAGTCTGCTGCATTGTCCTTGATGACAGGTGTGATATGACTTCTTTTAGCTGGGTTACATGGAAATAATCTCATCAAAAATTTTTAAATTGAAAAGTAAAATGTCCAACATTAAGAAGCCCCTCAGACACATTGAAATCAAGGAGGAACCAAGAAAAACATATCCAAGTGATGACCTAGACTAGAACCATATTGTTTTCAGAGGTCCACAGCTGTAAGCAATGGGATAGTTACAACACCACTCTAATTCATGCTGGGGTTTGCGCCACATCTCCTCCTTCTTAATTCTGTCCTGGCTGTATCAAGAGCTCACTTTGGACCATGCCAGCACCCAGCCTACATAAACCACTGCCTGCTAGTGAAGTCAGCAGTACCCAGCAAATGCCCTATGTTCTGACACCATCATGTACAATTCACAGAAGCTGTTTTGCCTACCCAGCAACCTGAGGTTACAGTGCTGAACAGCCAGCACCTCATCTAGGGGCTGTTGAGAACAGAGGACTTTTTCCTTCAGTCCAGAACAAATTACAACAGGCAATTCCACTACTTTGATGAAAACAATACAGCTTTAAATTCAACTAATAAATTAGGTTATAACTGAATAATAAGATGTTTTACCCTTAATCCGTTTAAAGACGCTCAATAATCTTGGAAGGAATGTTCATGAGAAATTAACACATACCATGAAATGTGGGCATTATAAAATGTAACAGGTAAGAAAATAGAAAAAAATGCTTGCATCACTAAGTCTAGCCCTGTGAATTTTGTAACGAGTAATTTTAATCTGCAGCCAAAAAGCTGCAGTTGGTGCTTGTGCTTCAGCCTCCCACCTCAGTTATTTATGTCTCTGCTCTCCATAGCTCTTACTGAGACAAAAAAGTTCTAACATCTAAACTATTCTTTTCTTTGCTTCAGGCTACTATTCCATGCTTTACCATCTTTTGAGAACAAATAATTCCCTTCCTTCATTTATATTATTACCTTGACGTTATTTATAGCCAGTGCCCACATCCCTTGAGCTCTCTGTTATAGGCTATAAATATAGCTCCCTTAATCCCTTTTCATATGTTTTATCCTCTAGTATTTATATCAGATTTGTAATCTTTATATTTTCTTTTCATTTTAAACTCTTTGGACCACAGCTACAGACAAGATTGCATAAAAGTGGGGAAACAAAAAAAATTGTTCATTTTAAATATGATCTGTTTATATGGATATAATTGTGAACACACGAGTGATGACTGAAATGCATAAACTACTGTAATTGCTTTAATCTCCCAATACTTTTAAAATTAGTTATTTTGAATTTAAAATTTCTAATGTTTTTTATTAGCAAAAATTATTCTAGCCTAATGTGAGCCATGTATGTAATTCTAAAAGAAAAAGGGGAAAGAGATATTCTTTCCTCATATTTTCTTCAAGAAATTATATCCCCCATTAACAGCCACAACCGAGCCAATTTCTGTTTAAACTTGATTTGTTTTAATCTTAGACATTTAGGGAACAAATTAAGTTTGATGCAAACTGATTTTTTAAGATGCAGTTATGAGCTTTTGAAGTCTAATTGCATGCATACTTTGAAATACAAAAGCATAAAATATTCTTTCAAAGGGTTAACAAGATGGTGACTGAAAAAGGGCCTGGGTTTTACCGGGGCTGTGACACTTGGTACCAGCGAAGGATCTGGTCCACAGACTTATCTGGACTTGCAAAACCTCCTTCACAAGGTGTCTCACTGGAATTCGTGCCCTGTTCTGTAACTTTATGTGAAGTCACAGGAACTCCATAGCTGATCAGAAATGGTTTTAAAGATGAAAAGCAGAATGGAAATAAATATTCTTTTTGAATTTCAGAAAAGGTTGATAGTGCAGTGAGGCAACAATAATTGCTATTTTAAGAGAGGTCTGGAAAGAAGAATAATGGAAAAAAGATTGATTGGGCTAAAACCACAGATGAAACAAATCTCTTCAGGATATTTCATGGAAGGCTCTGAGGAATGCCAGAGGTCCCAATAAAGCTTTGTGATATGGAAACAAAATACAAGAGTTCACTCATTTTTTACATGTGCACAGTAATTTCAACTGGGAGGAATGAGCTGAATATACCTTACTGTGCTTCATTAACCTTAATATAACCTTAAAAACAGATGGCTGTCATTGCAGACAGCTCAGTGACAACACGTGGTCAATGTACAGCAAGATCCAAAACATAAAAGTGCTGAAAGCAGGATAAAAGTAAGTTTCCATATTCATCAATGAGGCTTTGCCATTGGGATTATTCCAGTTCTGTTATCCCATCTCAAAGGAAGCCATGCCAGAAACAGGAAAACACTAATTGGATTTAAGATGATTAAGAGCTTGGGAAGACTTCCATAAGTAGAAAGAGTCTGATTTTCATTTGCGTTACTATGCTTTTTCTGCATGGAACACATACTATTTATATCCACCTGAACATCCATCCATCTATACTGGAAGAGGAAAACCATATTAGAAATGAGAATTATTTGCATAACTATGGCCTTCTGGGGAGTGCAAGTAAGGGTTACATAAAAACAAAGCAGATTTAGTGCAGAAATGTAAGATTAATGTGTACAGCCTTCTTCCTGCAGAAAGTAACCACTGTCTTTCACGTAGATTTTTTAATTGCATTCAGAATCATGAAGTTTAAGCATCTGACCATATTACCTAAGGAGAAAGATGAATTTTCTTCTCTCTACTGAGGGTTTGGACAATTAGTCAAACACCACCTCCTGAGAGCTGGACACAACACATTATTTCCTACATGATTGTCACTAACTAATGCTTCTAGTTCCCCCCACTGGGGGCACAGTTTGTGGCTGTCACCAGTTCAGATGCACAGACTTTCCCAGCAAAGCAACAGCAGTGAACAATTTCTCTCCTTTCAGATCTGGCATCTTCTACTCTGGCTGTTACTGTGGAGAGCTCAGTCGTTTTGAAGGGTTCTGATCCAAAAAATGTCTGTACAGCCCTGTGCCAGCCATGAGACTCAAACTGTGTCTTCAACTTGAAACTACACTCAGTAAGAAATTTATAGCAACAACTGGGAAAATTATATGGTCCTTTTGATCTGTGTTTGCTAACCTGTCAGCCTGTCAGTTATTTTGTGGTTTTGGTTTACATTGGGAAGTATTTGATAACAGTAACTAAGTAGCAAACAAGAAACAGCATCAGACGAAGGAAAATTTTTTCTCCCATAACCTGAATTCTACTGATTTTCAGATTATCTAGGAAATCTAAGGACATACAAAAGCACACTTAGGTTACAAAACTAGAAGACAGGAGGGACTCCAGTGGGAGAATGTTTGGCAAAAAATTTTCTTTACAAATAAAGAATGAACCAGAAACTGAGTGCAAGAGCAATGAAGGTCTTCCTGGAACAGACACTGCACTGGTTGTTCCTGTACATTCAGTTTTGGTGGAGATTGCTAAGGTAAACAGGGATATAATACTCTACTTAATGCAAAACAATGTACATTTTTAGGGTATTTTCCTTTCACTTCAACCTTCAAGATAAAAGGTACCCTGTGGATGATGAAAGGTAAGTTATTGACAGCTTCACAGGGACAAAATTAGCAGAAATTATACTTAATGGTAAAGTGCTATGTAGTTCACTGGAGTTTAACAACGTGTTAATTAAGTGTGAAATTTTAGGCTCTGTCCTGCAAAATGCTGAGAAAAGCAAGGTGAAATCTCCAGAAGATTCCCCAGGCAGCAGGTTACATATATTTGGAGGCCACTGTATGCCACAGCTAAAGCTGAGAGGAATGTTTGTGCCTCCCTTCCCCACTCGTGGCCCCTCCGACCCCACGGACGATGGCCTCCTTCTCCATGCCGCAGCACCCACTGCAGTGGCACGGGGGCATGATCCCCATCATGTTTTTAACCAAGAGCAGCTCTTCATTCCACCAGCCCCAATGGACACATGAATACCCATGCTGGTACAAGTGATGTGACTGTCCAGCAGAAGAATGAGGGCCCAGAAAAAAGAAAGAAAGGAAGAGTCCAGGTTTCTACACTCACTCACGTCTGAGTCTGCAGGACAACACTAAAGACTATTTGGCTGCTAATGTTTTAAAACCAGCCATGCACCTAGATCTCCTAAGCACTACCAGGACAGACCTGTAATAGTATTCCCTAGAAGAAATAACAAAGACAGGTCCTTAAGAATGAGTTCCTGAGGTCTTGGGAACAAATATGTGCTGCTGCACACCTTTGAGTATCTGCAGACTCAGATGAGGAGGTTTATGGAATGTGCATCTGCCTCTGGTGGGCTACTAGGCCTGCAGAAGGAAAACCACTTTGCCTCAGGCACTCATTCAAGCCTACCCCAACTAACTTGTTAAATCCAGAGTTCCCAAAATTTTTACTTTTGACAGGTTTAAATATAGCCATACCAGAGTGTCCTTGGTGAAGAGAGGCAGAGTAAGACTGGTGATAAGGTTATATATATATANTAAATGCATGCCAGTAAATATGTAGATGTGCGTGACCAGTAACCAGAGAGAAGCATTCTTTCTTAGATAAGGTTTAAAAATTTTAGCCCAAGGGTAATTTTTTTCTAAATATTCCCATTTCTAACCATACATTTTCTAAACAAAATAGCTGTGTCAATGTTAGTATCCTTAATCATTCATAGCATCACCATTGCTTAATTCAGGTACATTAGCATTCCTTCTTTACTTCTTTGCCTATGTCCTTTGGATTTTGATATTTGCAATTTCCCATCTTAGTAAGTTCTCCAGATGCCTCCATTACCACCCTGTATACACTGGCACAAGAAGAAAAAGAACAAACAAACCAGAAAATCAGCACAGAGCTCAGAAAATTGCTTACTAGGTCAAGAAGAAAAGGCGGGACAGAAATGGTGCAGCTGACACAGGGATGGAAATTTTTGGCAAAGCTCTGCTGAGATTGTTCTGCAGGTTCTCCAGGAAAACTGAGCTACATTTGGAGGAAAAGAGTTCAGCATGGTGAGATGCAGCAGAATTTGCAGTATGTGCATAAACAAAATCTGCGTCCTATACTGCTCCTTTTCACAAACCTCATTCTCAGACCAAGAAAACAGAAAAAGAATGTCTACAATGGCAAGAGAAATCCCTGAATACTAGCTTATGTGTCATTATAAGAGTAACACAGCTCTGGGTTGTTTTTAAAAACAACCTGGGTTGTTGATTCTAAAATATTCATACTTTCCCATGTATTCTTTATGATGGCATTAGAGATTTCTTTGACAGAAACTTCTCTCATCTCAGTTGATTTCCTTCTTAACTGTTTCCAACTGTATTTTTCCTGTGTTCATGGACTGTTAGAACTGCGCTTCAAAATCCCCTCCCCTGGTTTCCACCTCCCACATAGTTCTCTTACATCTCCAGAGCCTTTCCCACCCTCCCTCACAACAGCATTTTAACATAGGAAGTGCTTGTATAGCTCATTTCTGCCCTACTACTCCATTTATAAAATTCCCTCATCATTTCTTCAAACCTTTCTCTTCTGCCAGTCCTTCTTTCATACTCCTTGAGAAAACCTAAGTAAAACTTATTCCTATTCCTATGGAATAGGAATAATTCATATGGAATTATTACTGTGATAACTACTGACAATGCTTAATAGGAACAATAAAGTTTTCTTCCTCTTCTGAAATAGATCCTGTAGGAAAAAACAGTGACAGCAAATAAAAGGACACAAACTTTCAGATGTGTGCATGGGAACGAGTGGATGTTTCTTTCGAGTCTGGAGCAGTTTTGAGCATACACATGACACAGGCTGGAGAGCTACTAGATCAAGGTAAAATGCTCTCCTGAATTTAGGTCTCACTAGATTTCAGCAGCTGCTGTGCAAGGATTTTTAGGATGAGCCTTCTGAAGCATCCTAGAAATTTCTATATAGTCCTTTAACATTATGCGCCTACATGAAATAAGTATATGCTAATATGAAGAAACTAAAATTATGAATACTGATGATTTTCCTTTTGCTATTTCTAACACCATTCTGTGCCTCATACTAATTCCATCACTATTTATGCCAGCATAAAGTCTCAAAAAATCTAGGTATTTTACTTTATGATTCTTTGTTATATTGCAACCCATATTCTTTTAAGCACTTCAGAACTTCAAGGTCAAATTTAAATTAGAATATAAAAAATTTGAAGAGTTAAGGAGTTTTACATTTTTCTGTCTGTAAAAAAAAAAGACTTGACAAGGCTTAGGAAAAATACACATTTTCAACCAGGATATTTATCTAGAGATCAAGCAAGTGGATGTAGAGAAGTAAGAACTTACTGTCTCTGCAAAAATTGGAGTTATGAGCAGGTAAATAAAAAGGCCAACACTAACATTTTACTAAATGAGTACAAAACTCCATAAAAAGTCTCTATGTGAGATTAAGCACTAACAGTCTGTTTTCCTTGCTTTCTTTCATACTGTTGCTGCACAACACCAACAAGGAGGTGGCCTTGGGCACCAAGAAAGAAAAAGGAAACTTGGATTAAGAACAGAACAATTGGGGGAAATTATTAAATTAACATTAAGCCTGCTCATTATTCCATTCCAGACTTCACTGAAATCGAATAACTGTGGTTCCTCCCTGTGGCATGCATACCTTTGACCACAGGGATCATGAAAGAGGAACAATAGTCTTTGATTGTAAAAACATGATTTATATATTTGACATTTTGAAAGGATTCATTCCGTTACTTCTCGTCTCCCTTTGATGATATTCAGTCTTACAACTAGGAAGAACATGTTATCATTAGAAAAAAGCAACCTACATTTTTAGCACATTCATCTGCAAAAAGGTCTGAATTCTTGGAGCTCATCATGTTTGTCTACTCCACAAGCTGGAAGGAGTTTACAACCATGAGACATCAAACAAATAAAACAGATGTGTTGGCTATGCTCAGATTATAATAAATGCCAAAGTACCTTTACAATCATGCAGAGAACTGCCAGGCTGACAAAAATAAAAAAATGAGCTGCTTATTATATAATGGGAGTTAAATTAAAGCAGCACTGGTTCAACCATGCAGAGGCTTCCACCGATTTTGCAAGCCTTTTTCCACCAGTAACATTTTAAAGTAGAACAAATCAGGTGCCCCCTGATTACACACAAAATCTGCACAAAGACAGAAACATGCCATTTATTTAGAGCAGAAAGCTAAAAGAGATGGAATTCATTAGATAATTATAATCCTTTAATATTTCCCTTTTTTGTCAGCTGCCTGCTTCCTGAGCAACAACTGCAGCAGAGGCTGCTCTGACACCCAGCTGAAGATTTGCTACTTTCCTATTTTTGCTGCTCTAGTAAACTGCCACTAAAAGCTAAAAGCTTCCTCCTAGTTATACACACACAAACACAAAAATCCCAGCCAACTTCCTTAGGAGAGAATAAGCCTCACTGTGTTCTTGAACAACAACTCTGCTTTAGGTTTAAAGTTTTTCTACTGAGAAGAAATGTTTGTGTAGCAATCGTGAAGAACACTTGAATAAAATTTGTCGATTTGCTGAAGCTTCCTGCTATGTCTTGTGAAAATCACATAGAAGGCTACTTGTACAGCAGATATCGCTTTTATGTAAGAAAACTAGATGGGTCCATTTTGGAGGAGCTTTGTGCATATGTGACATGTTCACACTGAACATGGAGCTTGACAGAGCCGACCTCTAAAAATAGCACCTGGTTATCCTTGTTCTCATCAGCAGCCACAAGCCCATCTCAGCTCTGTCATTTGGTGCATCAATCTGGCACCCCTCTCCCTCCTCCAGAACAGACAGAAACAGTGGTACCCTGAGGTATCTTGTAGGAGAGGTAAGATGTTTGCATCTGCTGCGAGCACACATTTTAAACAATATCCCTGCCCCTCAGCAGGCAGTTATCATGTTGTTTTGGCAGCAGGAAGGAATCTGTGGTTTTTCTTGAATGTTGCTCTTCTTTATTTAAACTACCAGAAATAAAGCAAAAATGACAGAATGCTCTGTCTATAAATAATCATTCCGGTGTACAGTTATATTAGGAGGTAACTCAGATGGCATGATAACGCCTAACAGGCTAATCTTAGACCTGTAATGCCATGAGATGAAAATAACTAGGCTAAGAATAACTGACCCAGAGGAGTCAGCCTGTTAAAGAGATCCACAGAACAGGGCATTTTAGATTTTCATGTGTTTAACAATAATATCTATCGACTGGTTTCTCTATGGTATTTTTTACCCAGCATGTAAAACTCTCTCTACCCCCACCAGAAGCAGTCGGGAAAGGTTAAAATGCAACATCTGAAATCTCCCCCATCATCTACACCAAAACCTGAAATGAATGTGCATATTTTGCAGGCTGTCTATTCTGCTGTCTCCCAGCTTTTGGTTTCTCTGCAAAGACAGTGCAGAAGAGAGGGGCTGGGCATTCAGCACAGAAACATGGGTCTGGCAATAGAGGAATTACAAGCGTTCTACATATTGAGTGCAACCTTAATGAACTAAATGTATTCTGCTCATAGTTTTGTAGAAGGGAAGACTGGCTGGGGCTGTGTGTTTGAGTGCAGTGCAAACCAATACATGTTATAAAGCCAAACAGCTAAAGCAATAAACGACGGAAGTAAAAAGCTGTTTTCCAATAAAGAGATTTAGTTCAACATGCTGAAGAGAGGGGAGCTAGTGTCCTAGCACCAGTACTAGAGGACNGGCAATGTTATAGCATTAGTTCTTACAGCATTAGACACAAGAAATTGGAAACATCAGTCTGTATTCAATGTCGTCTCAAACACAAAACAGAAAAAGCAGCTTACTTCCATTTTCCCATGTTTTTGTCCAACTGAATTCACAACCAACGTTTTGCCCAGCATACATTGCAGGGCAAAGCCTCTACTCAAAATCAGTAAGATTGTAACTACATATAACCTGCACGTCTATGTTGCTTGTTTCTTCTCTTTCCATTAACTGTATATGGCTAAGGCCTTACACTTCCCTAAAAATTAATTAAAATACTTCAGATATTACTATGAAGAACCAGATTATCTTATACCTTGCCTTTACAAAAGGTATGAAAAAAGCCACTCTGGTTGTTATCCAAAACTTCCCTATACTGAATTTCCACTCTCAATTTTTTCATTACTCTGAAGAGAACCACAAAACTCAGCACATCTATTCTCATTCTTTTTGCTCTCTCCGAAGTGTTACTGCCTGAAACACCATAAATGAAACATTTGGTATCTGTAAGAAGTTTATGTTAACCGATTGAGATACACAAATATGTCAAGTTTTTAATGAGTATCAGAGCAAAACTTCAAATGAACTTGCTTTCTGCAGGTTCTCCACAGGAAAAGGCGAGCAAGTAAAGGTTTTGTTCAGGAAAAAAAAAAAAGAAGAAAAATATGGGAGGGCAAATATCAAAGAACTTTCCCTGAAGGCAATATAAATCCATGTGTAAAGCAAACCCCATATATACAAGGTCATGCAGACAGATGACAGAGACAACACACAGGACAAACTGTGCACACTGGGGTTTACTGAGGGAAGATTGCTCATGAGCTCCTGCCAACCCACGTACAGCACGATGCATGCACCAAATTCTGTCATTTATATTCAAGTGACACAGTTTACATTTCCTGACTGGTGCAGAGAATAAACATTCACTACATCCACTTGCGACACCTGTGAAATTGAAGGCACTTTACAAGCCTGTAGGTAGGTGAAGCCAATCAAATTAATCATTCTGAACCGTTACATCCCCTCTAGAACAGCTTTGCTCTATCGATTCCTGGTCCTGACAGGTATCATTTACTGTGTTTCACAGAAGGATTAGCTGACATAAGCAGGATTGTGTAACTTGCTCAGGTCACCTGTCAACTCATTGACAAGCCAAGCTTTAACCTCACTATCTCCTTGAACTCTTGATTTTTCAGCGGAACAGCTTTGGGCAGGAAGCAGAGGATGTCTTATCCAATAAAAACCAAGGTGGAATTCAGGCAGGGTACTTCAAGGCTGTACATCAAGATATGGCCAGTGGGGAAGACTTCACAACCTTATCCTCTGAAAAACCAGCACTGTCTATTAAATCACCAAAAGCTGGCATGACTTCCTGAAGTCCCACATGTACAGATAGCAGGATTGGGTAGGTCCTTCCTTCTCCTTCACATAAGTACCATCTATTTAAGAAATGTAGTCCTGCATGGGTTATTATTAACCACATTTTAATGAGCGTTTTTCCCATGGACTGTGCTGCACCAAATGCTTTTTTTCAAGGACTTTCAGTTTATTACTTGTACTGTGAAAAGATCAGAGGTCATGAGCCAGAGGCTGAATGTTAGGATCCACTGTGGCATTGCACACACATGGAAATTGAGCCTTTTTTGTAAAGTAAAAGGGACAGAACAGACAAATAATTCCAGGTAAGTAAGAGGCTTTAGACCCCAGATTTATTTTGTAAAAGTGAAGTTAAAATAACTATGTACCAAATAAGAATACATCAACATAATTTTCTCATATAAAGATGCACAGCACTTGCTGCTGCATTTTAGAGCAACAGAACCATATGGAGAATTTAGCTCAGCCTTGTAAAGACAGCTGAAACTGCTCTCTGCAGTAAGGTGTAGGTGTCTGCAAATTACATAGCTTCTTAGTCAGCGCCGATCTAGATTGCTCCATTCATAATTAGACTTTTGATTGGTACCTATCCAGATCATCTCATTCATAGTATGACTTACAAGCAAGGATGGAGACAGACAGGCAAGGCAGTAATTGAGGGAATACCAGGAGAACTGATTCTCATGTCTAAAGTATTTCCTATGCCTGCTATTGTCAGAAATTTCTCAGACATTTTGCTTTGCAAATCCAATCCATGGACCAGTGAACTTGTCCTCTTTGGGGATCTCTCCAGCCCAGCTTAAAATCAGTTGCATAATATATTTGCATTGTATCTGGATACCAGCAAACCTAAAAATCTGACTGTTGTTCTCTGTTTAAAGTTATTCTTGAAGTCTTTGGAGCAAGCATATCAAGGGTGCAAAGCACAAACTTTTAGGGACCTGTTATTTTCTTCACTACATGCTACTTTTTAACCTGAGTATAAATCACGTACATTTAAGCAAAGATAACTTTAAAGTAAGAGCATTGTGAAAAGGAAAATTCAAATTACTGTTTCTGGCTTCTCCAAATGCTAGTGCATACTGTCATACCCTAGCTATTTCTTTCTTCCCTACATGCATCATAAATGGAAAGAATGAAAAGTTACCAGAACTGATCCTGCAAGATGCTGAACGTGCGGGAGATGGAGGTAACCAAGAGCAGCGCCAGGCTTTGAGGTTTCATGTGACATGAACTGAAACTGCAGACTGTGTATAATGTCAATTACTTGTAGTCTAGTTGCATATTTTAAAGGCCAACTGAAACACAGAGGAATATTTTATGTTCCACAGAACATATATATACTTACACATCTTTTATCTGGATAATGTTATTGAATAAGCTTTTGTAGGGATTGTTTTTAGTCTAAGCCCCCCCTTTTACTCTACTTGCCACTACAGGGAAAACTGTGTATGTTATATGGACTTACCTAATGTACAATCAGATACAAATCAAAAGTTATATGATATTCTTATTTCCAATGAAGACAAGCAGAGCTATAAACTTACAGAAAATCGCCTTATTTTCTTGAGTTTCAAATGAAAAAATTGCTGTTATATTAGCTGGCAGTTAAAGGGCACCATAGGGAGATAAGCCCCCCAAATTTCCACTTGTGAACCATTTATTTCAATTTGACTTAGTACTAAAAAAACCCAACAACAACAAAAAACAAAGCAAAACAGCTGGGAGAGGAAGGACACAGCCTTATCTCTAACCAATTTAAAAGCACTGGACACCTGTTGAGCTGTTCAGGAAAACTGAGGAAATGCAATGAAGCAAAGCAACAATTCCTGAAGAAGAGGTTGACACTGTAGATGGCTTTGCAGAAGAACTGTAACACTTCCAGGAAAGCTTTTGCTCTTACCCACAGTCTTTGCTAGAGCTTTGCTGTTCATAGTTATAAATGTGCCTTCACCTGATTTGTGTCCCTGACAAAGGAGCTGAAATTGATGATCAACAACCTAAAACAGTATGTAAGAATGGAGCACAAGTAAAACTTTTAGCTCTTTTTCTACAAAGCAGGAAAATAAACAGTTTTAAAAAAACAGACATAGGCTCAACAGGCATACTGAAAGAGGTAATATGTGAAGAGAGGTATAGTCTACGCATATAATTATCTTTAGAAACTGAGGTCATTCAAGTTTTGGGAAAAAAGAAAAAGAAGAAGAGGAAAAGAAAAAGAAAAAGGGGGCACAACTAAGACTAAAATACATGCAAATAATTAATACTGTATTCCACATATGTATCTTCTATAAAACTAACACTTCCTGGAAAACAAAGTAAGAAACCTAGACTGAAATAGATATAAACCAGAAAACACTGTGCCTTAACAGACAAGAGTTTCATCCCAATGAAAACTGTACTGGAATTAACTTTAGGAGAGAACAGGAAAGAGCAGACAACCTGAAATGCTGACATTTTTAGCCCATCTAAATTGAATGGCAATGATTCTTCTAAGTTGATTTATCCTCAGTAGCAGGTCTCAAACACAGCTAAGGAAGGAAACTAGAAACACAGGGGTAGCTGTGAGGAAACACACATGAGGAAACATGCAGTGTTCTTTTTGAGCAGCTTTGAAATACCTTCATGAAAAAACACATCCAATTTACATCTTAGTGAGTTGTTACCTGTAACTAGCACTGCCAGGTTCACAAATATTTTTAAAGGAACAAAATAAACCATGCAGTTTAAAGTCATTTTGCAGTAGCACTGTAATGAAAAGAGAAAGGTATTGGTATAAAGCCCCCTTCATATGCCAACTAGAAAAAAGGAAACTCACAGAAAGAGCAAATCCTGTTTACAACAGACATATGACTAGAATTGCTTATGAGGGGCTCTAAATGCAGCCTCCTGACAAGGTCTGCCTGGGAAGCCTCTTCCTGTGAACAAGCCTCTACCATGAGCCCCATTTTGCAATCACACAACAAAACAAACAAGGAAACCCAAACTCGACTCCAGTTGTGAGCATGTTGCTGCGTCTGGAAAGCAGCAGAGCAAAGGAGACAAACTCCTCTCAAAAGCAGCAGCAGCTGCAATGTAAAATACTTCCAGAATTATATAACAACAACTTGGATAAAGCCCACAAAAATCAAGTCACTTCTTGAAAGGAAGGGTGTTTACTTGTTATGCCAGGCTGTATGTTCCCGGTCAGCCACTCAAGTCTAAGGCACGGAGCTGTCTCTTACCTGAGCTGATCATACTGTGCATTCTTTGCTGAGCCAAGAGCTGTTCACGTCCAGAAACCCCATCTGAGGAAAAACACGATTCACTCTCGTAAATTGTCTGCAGCATATTCCAACTGGTCTGCACTTCAGCTACACAAGAGATTCATCACTGCACTTGCACATAGGCGTCGGGCACGACCCTCTGCGGTCCTACCTCCTTCAGCGAGGGTCGTAAGATAATATGCTTCGGCAATTAGCAGTGTTTAAGCATTTGCACAAGTATCTATGAGGAGAAGGAAAAGCCCAGATCGCCGTCGGCAGCCCCCGCCCGCGGGCAGGAGCCGTGAGCGTGCGGGGGGCTGAGCGCTGCCGAGTTGGAGCAGTTGCGTTCGGGCAGCCAGCGGCAGGTGGAAGAAGAAATGAAGAAATATCTCTGCGCTTTGGGCTTCCTGGCAGGGCGGGGAGGGGGGGAAACTGCCTCTAACAAACCATCAAACGGAATGAGCCACCTTTCCAGGCACCGGGAGCGGCGGAGGGTTTAACCGAGCTGACCCCAGCCCAGCCCCGCGTTGCCGTGCCCGCGCCCCGCTCGCTGCCGGCCGGCTGTCCCTCGGCCAGGCGGCTGGGCGAAGTTGGCGGGAGCAGCAGCGATAACTCATTTGCATTTGAATTGACACCCTCGTGGCCCAGCGGCGGCAGAAATAGAACAATGGCCGGCCTGAGCCAAAAATAGGTCAAGCATGGCCGGGTGATTGGAGCCTGCATTAATGCGTTTAAAAATACCACAGCAAACACAGCTGTCCAGTCTCCGTCTTTCAAACTGCCGCCCGTCCTCTGCGCGCCGCCCGGCCTCGGGCTCAATTAACCCCTTCCCCCTGCCCAGTGTCACTGGGGATACGCCAGGGACAAGGCAGGAGTGGGACAGGGACGGTCCCCGCCCGGGACTTGCGCCCCTCTCCCTCCTCGCCCTCCCCCGGGGAGTGTTTTGTGAAAAGAGAGCAAAACGCCACGGCCTGTGCCCGTATCGGTCCTAAAATAACGCAGGGAGGTTTTGCTGGCGATGTGGTTTCTGCCTCGCCCACGCGCAGCCATCCTGCTGTTCTATTTTTGCTGCCCGTTTCTCTGGCTACGCCACAGTTGGCTTTGGCAGGGGAGGGAGCCCGGCGGCCGCCAGCGCCCGGCAGGACCCGGAGAGAGGCAGAGAGAGAGAGGGGAGAGAGAGAGGGGGAGAGAGACGGGGGGAGAGAGACGATTTCTGCAGCTCCGCGGGCCGGGGGGAGCAGGAGGCGGGGGCACATGCCAATGCGGACCGGGGTT
Source organism: Spizella passerina (assembly GCA_013401375.1). Classification (NCBI taxonomy): domain Eukaryota; kingdom Metazoa; phylum Chordata; class Aves; order Passeriformes; family Passerellidae; genus Spizella; species Spizella passerina. The sequence goes on from WBNQ01009302.1 coordinate 16,110, forward strand.
TGTGCGTGCAGCTATAAGCAGCCTTTCCGTATTTAGCGTGCTTCATATAATTCTTATAGTAAGTCACCGATTGTGGCACGGCGTGTTAGACACGCTTACGGACTGTGTACTGTTTGGCTGACTTGCTAAAATTTGGAGAGAGGCTGAGTAGTTCACACTTATTTTTAGAAGCATTAGGCAATTTACACAGTGTCTTTTTCAGTTCTCCAAGATGATGTGGTTTCAGAAGAGCAGCTTTTGACAGCGTATCAGACAACAGCACCATGCTCCTCTGTGGTTTGACAAGTTTCACACATGTGAAGCCCATTTTTCATGCTGGTGTTTCAAAAGTTGCACCTCATTTGATCATTAATATACCTATACACAGATAACTTTCATTTCAGTGTTACAGACAGTACTTTATTTCTCAGAGCCCTGTTTTGCCTTACAGCACTTTTTATACAGGTGACCAAAGCCTGTTGCTATCTATATTATAAAGCAGCTTGACTACTCTCATACCAAAATTATAAGTCTGCTCCATGTTCCTGCTCCACGGGAGCAACAGTGGCCACTGGGATGTAATTCCTCACCATAAATCAAGAAGCCAACACAGAAGCCATGTTGGAACTTTCTAGAAATCCACAGAATTCTCAACTACCAATATAATATTTTGCTCCTAAAGACACAAGAATTTGCCCAGTATTTGGGGCTCTCTTTTGCCTTTTGGTGAAGAATCTTCTGTATGCTTACATGACAGATCATAGCTAAGGGCAGTATATTTTTTAATATACTTCTCACCGTTGTGTTACCAAAGAAAAGATTCCCAATAACAAAGTACTGGGGCACCCCTGTGAAGTTTGGCTACTTGATGGCACCTAGGAAGTCTGTGGCTCAAGTCTTCCCATCATCCCAAACCTTTTCTTCTTCAATGTGCCAAATCACCTGGTCCTGGTGAGAGTTAAAGCCTGCCTCCTGGACAGGGAGAGACTGCAGCAACTGGCTGGGGTCTCAGAGGTTTTCCCTGCAGAATCCTCAAGTTAGTAGCTATCACTTCTTGCTACCCTGCTCTCCTTGGCATCTCTCTCCCTGCTGAGGAAGCAGTGAAGCCCTGCAGATGGCATTGCACCCAGTTCTGCAAAGGGCCATGAGCAGGGGCAGGGGCACTGGCAGCGCAGTGACAGCTAGGGTGTTACAGTGCAAGATTTCAGGTGAGCACAACACATACCAGTGCATCATGAATTGCTGACAATTTGGTATCATAAACATTTTCTCTTGAAGATAAAAATACTCAAATGTTTTGTGGGAAATATGTGGCCTTTCCAGAGCACAGAGCAGTTTAACACAGTGCAAGAAACATCACCGGCAGAAACAGAAATCTCCCTAATGCAGAAAAAGCTTTTTATAGACAGAAGTAAATAGAAAAAGTGGAATTGCTTATGCCCTTCAGCCAAACAGAACATGACGCTGTTTGGTGATTCAGCGCCTCAAAATAATCAAGTTTCATATTACAGGGAAACACGGGAGGAATAAGTTAAAAACAGGTCAGAACATGGAAAACTGTGGAGTGTGGGATCTGGTATTAGGTACCCATATGTGTTTATAACTTCTTATATATGCAGCTGCATTTTGAAAGATAGTGTTCACAGCTCTAAACGACTTAAAATACTGCAGTAACAAACTAAAAGCAAACTATATTCAAGAGCAGAAAATGTACACTTAGTTATTTAGCTTCAAATGTTCTTAATTCCCACGTACATATTTTAAACTGACAGACACATAAACTGTCTTATGTTCACTAATTCACGGACCATAATAACTGCAGCATGATGCTATACATTTTAGATGATACATAAAAACTACATAAAAATATTTTACTTATGAAATCAGTCACCACAAAGGTAGGGTTTTTACAACCTGAATTCTTCCAATTGCTTTGACATAGTATAAGCCTACTTTGGTTCATGCTTAGGTTTAAAACACATGTGTAAATCCATTTCTTTTCAACATAATATTTAAGCACATGCTCAAATTCTATTGATTGCAATAGAATTTAAGCACATAGTTAAACACTTTGCTGAGTCAGCCCAGACTTTAACTGCGCAATCACGTGAATTTAAAGAGCTCCTTAAGAGTCCCACAGGGGAAGGATAAAGGGCTCATGCCTGAAGAAAATCTGGTTTTTATTTTTAAAGCTATGGATGTTATAAGGTGACATTTTGATACAGGAGCATGAGGGGATTTTTTCTGTTTTTTCAAATGCATTTCCTAAACTTGGAGAAGTTTAATGACGCTGGCAGTGAAGGTAAACTGCTGAAATGATTTAGTGCTGCTGAGGTGACTCTAAATGCAATCAGCCACTTTATAGAAAACTTAAGGCATGTTAGTAGCACTGTGATCTCATTATAGCATTTTCACAATGTGTTTTTCTTATTTTCCCTCTGAGTTGTTAAAAACAAATAAATATAAGGAAATTAAATCTGGAAACCCCATTACTGCAACATTAGGACTAAGAAATGAAGCCCTCAAATTGGAAAGAGCTGGGATTTCTACTGTGTTATTAACTCTGCAATATTATAATTAAGTAATGCCTTTGTCTTTTTTTTTTAATTTTTTTTTTCCTTTCAAATCACAAACAGTATATTACTGATTGTTTTTAGCATATCCCATTTCTCACATGCTATTCTGGAGCATTGCCTTCATTCATATTAATAATTTAGTTTCAACTTTTGCAGTTTTCTTACTTGTAAATGAATACTTGCAGAGATTTTTTTATCATACTGCTCAATTGTATCACATAAATATTGAACACATTAAAAAAAGATATGTTCTCTAGCTTCTAGTCATATGCTTAAATGAGGACATTGCAGTCTTACAGGTGTCCCATTCAACCTTTTTTCAGTCCCTTTTTCATTTGGCAAGTGAAAAAGCAGGGAGTAATAGCATGCATCAATGTCAAACAATTCATAAACAAGTGGGAGCTAAATTAAGGTTGCATGAGTAGAATTAAATTTGGCCTATTTCAGTACTGGAGGTTAGAGTACTAATCTTTGCAGCCTAAAGACTTCCTAACTATTTTTGTGTATCCAATCACTGGGATTAAAAAAAAAAAAAAAAANTGTGTTACCAAAGAAAAGATTCCCAATAACAAAGTACTGGGGCACCCCTGTGAAGTTTGGCTACTTGATGGCACCTAGGAAGTCTGTGGCTCAAGTCTTCCCATCATCCCAAACCTTTTCTTCGTCAATGTGCCAAATCCCCTGGTCCTGGTGAGAGTTAAAGCCTGCCTCCTGGACAGGGAGAGACTGCCTCAGCTGGCTGGGGTCTCAGAGGTTTTCCCTGCAGAATCCTCAAGTTAGTAGCTATCACTTCTTGCTACCCTGCTCTCCTTGGCATCTCTCTCCCTACTGAGGAAGCAGTGAAGCCCTGCAGATGGCATTGCACCCAGCTCTGCAAAGGGCCATGAGCAGGGGCAGGGGCACTGGCAGCGCAGTGACAGCTTGGGTGTTACAGTGCAAGATTTCAGGTGGGCACAACACATACCATTGCATCATGAATTGCTGACAATTTGGTATCATAAACATTTTCTCTTGAAGATAAAAATACTCAAATGTTTTGTGGGAAATATGTGGCCTTTCCAGAGCACAGAGCAGTTTAACACAGTGCAAGAAACATCACCGGCAGAAACAGAAATCTCCCTAATGCAGAAAAAGCTTTTTATAGACAGAAGTAAATAGAAAAAGTGGAATTGCTTATGCCCTTCAGCCAAACAGAACATGACGCTGTTTGGTGATTCAGCGCCTCAAAATAATCAAGTTTCATATTACAGGGAAACACGGGAGGAATAAGTTAAAAACAGGTCAGAACATGGAAAACTGTGGAGTGTGGGATCTGGTATTAGGTACCCATATGTGTTTATAACTTCTTATATATGCAGCTGCATTTTGAAAGATAGTGTTCACAGCTCTAAACGACTTAAAATACTGCAGTAACAAACTAAAAGCAAACTATATTCAAGAGCAGAAAATGTACACTTAGTTATTTAGCTTCAAATGTTCTTAATTCCCACGTACATATTTTAAACTGACAGACACATAAACTGTCTTATGTTCACTAATTCACGGACCATAATAACTACAGCATGATGCTATACATTTTAGATGATACATAAAAACTACATAAAAATATTTTACTTATGAAATCAGTCACCACAAAGGTAGGGTTTTTACAACCTGAATTCTTCCAATTGCTTTGACATAGTATAAGCCTACTTTGGTTCATGCTTAGGTTTAAAACACATGTGTAAATCCATTTCTTTTCAACATAATATTTAAGCACATGCTCAAATTCTATTGATTGCAATAGAATTTAAGCACATAGTTAAACACTTTGCTGAGTCAGCCCAGACTTTAACTGCGCAATCACGTGAATTTAAAGAGCTCCTTAAGAGTCCCACAGGGGAAGGATAAAGGGTTCATGCCTGAAGAAAATCTGGTTTTTATTTTTAAAGCTATGGATGTTATAAGGTGACATTTTGATACAGGAACATGAGGGGATTTTTTCTGTTTTTTCAAATGCATTTCCTAAACTTGGAGAAGTTTAATGACGCTGGCAGTGAAGGTAAACTGCTGAAATGATTTAGTGCTGCTGAGGTGACTCTAAATGCAATCAGCCACTTTATAGAAAACTTAAGGCATGTTAGTAGCACTGTGATCTCATTATAGCATTTTCACAATGTGTTTTTCTTATTTTCCCTCTGAGTTGTTAAAAACAAATAAATATAAGGAAATTAAATCTGGAAACCCCATTACTGCAACATTAGGACTAAGAAATGAAGCCCTCAAATTGGAAAGAGCTGGGATTTCTACTGTGTTATTAACTCTGCAATATTATAATTAAGTAATGCCTTTGTCTTTTTTTTTTTAATTTTTTTTTTCCTTTCAAATCACAAACAGTATATTACTGATTGTTTTTAGCATATCCCATTTCTCACATGCTATTCTGGAGCATTGCCTTCATTCATATTAATAATTTAGTTTCAACTTTTGCAGTTTTCTTACTTGTAAATGAATACTTGCAGAGATTTTTTTATCATACTGCTCAATTGTATCACATAAATATTGAACACATTAAAAAAAGAGATGTTCTCTAGCTTCTAGTCATATGCTTAAATGAGGACATTGCAGTCTTACAGGTGTCCCATTCAACCTTTTTTCAGTCCCTTTTTCATTTGGCAAGTGAAAAAGCAGGGAGTAATAGCATGCATCAATGTCAAACAATTCATAAACAAGTGGGAGCTAAATTAAGGTTGCATGAGTAGAATTAAATTTGGCCTATTTCAGTACTGGAGGTTAGAGTACTAATCTTTGCAGCCTAAAGACTTCCTAACTATTTTTGTGTATCCAATCACTGGGATTAAAAAAAAAAAAAAAAAAAGGAAGAAAAAAATTAACTATTGTATAGAACAGATGTTTCTGAAGCCACAGTTCATTAGATACCATTAGAACCACATGAAACCCAAACATCCAGCATAAATTACTGCAGCTTATGCTAGAGGATTAACCATGTTAACGAACAGCTAAAGACTATTACTGCAGAGAAGCAGATGGTTTGAGAGCAGCAAGAAATCAGGGGAGATGCTGTAATGGTCTGGTCCTGCTCCCTCTTGGAACTAAGGGACCATATTCCAAGTCCCTGGAGGAGCTGAAATGGGTTGTTAAATCCATGTGCTTTGGTTAGAAATACAAAGTACAGGAATGTTTCCAGCCAATTCTCTGTGTAGCAAGCCTGGGCATTGCCTGTGCAGGAATACATGGTGCTTTTCTTTGCAGGGCTGGGAAACCATGTGATGGGCATTTTTTAAGTGAGGAGAAAACTGCAATTCTAGTGTTTTAGCTCAATTCAAGCTTCAAAGGAATTTTCTGGGACAAAGAAAGGCATATCTGTAGCTTTAGGGGATTTTGTGACAAACAATGGGAGAGTAAAACTTTACAAAGTTCTGAGGATAAGAAGTGCTATGTAAGATAAATGCATGGCTCTCTTATCATCTCTTGTATAAGAATACAAAGAGTCTTTGCATCTTTCTCATGCAAAGTAGCTCAGGGGTTTTGTAACTAGTTGATGACATCACTTCTTTCTCCTCTTAAAATACAATTTTTTGTTCACATAAATAAATCTACTAGAAATTAAGTCTTAGATTCAGAACAACACCTCAACAGCACATAGTTGATTATAAGCACAAGGCTTAAGTTGAGCATATGCTTAAGGGCTTCATAAATTCAACTTTCACTAAAGTAATAAAAAGACCCTAATACTAATATAGAGATATGTAGCAAGTAAATATTTAGGTTAGGGAAAACATCAAAATTCATTTATTCTGTTGACAAAGTAATTTATCAGGTTGGAACTAAAATCTCTGTGTTTTGTGGCAAGACTGAGGTACATTGCACATAAACAACACAAGCCCAAGTAATATCAGATAAATGACAAATAAATGGCTCAGACCAGCAAAGCACTTTCTCCCTTTTATGTCTTTATGCCATTAATGAGTTTAGAGGAGATATGAGCAATATGAGATTTCCTGGCTCTTCATGGCTGTGCCCACTTTCCTTAGAGGGACACTAGAGCTGTGCCTGCTGCTCCTGGCTCCACCAGGCACACCTGGGTGCACCTGCACAAAGGAACCCTGGAGCACATCACCTGGGACAGCTGCCAATATGTTCAACATCCTCCAGGCGTTTCAAGCTTGCTGCACACCTAATGAGCAGATAATCTGAGCCTCCATGCAGGGTTCTGCACTGCATCTCCCAGTCATGGGTAGGCTGGTAGGTCAGATCACTTGGTCACTGCTCCTGGACAACAGACTTCTAAATCCTTATGTCTAGAAAACCAATAGAAACACCGTCTCTAGCTTGTAATATATATTTGAGTGATTTATTTTGGATTTAAGACAAGAAATGTAGGCCATGCATGCTGCCTGGAGAATTGAACCGTGGAAATCAATGGCCATGCAAAGGTTTTGGAATCATAGCCGAAGCCAGCCAACCAAATACAAGCTCCTAGGATTGCACCAGGACCAAAAAGGCTAATAAAATCCTTGGAAATATAACAAGTTTGTACTGAATAACAGCAGTAAGATTATATCTACATATACATACACACAATATCTTGGGGTACTTTAACCTCTCCCATTATAAATATTTGAAAAAGAATGCTTAAAAACTGAGGATGGCTAGACATGCCACATGCATAAAATACCTCTGATAACTGGAAACATAAAGACCTGTGATACTAAATTTATTGATGAAGCTCAGGGGCGGCTTGGCATTGTCTATAATATGCAGGGCAAGATGTCCAGTGGGATAGTAAAATGGTTTTTCTTTTAAGAAAAATCCATTAATTAGAAAAATTCAAGCCAGAGGTGGACATGCATTTTAAGCATGCTTCAAACACTGAAGCAACTTCCAAATGAGCTTTACATCAGTATTGATCATGTCTCTGAAAAGAAGCTTTAGCAGTTCTGTATGTCAAGCTTAAGGCAACTTTTGTTGTAGAACTCCAAGACAGGTCTTACCTCATGAGTCTAAAAAGGTCAGATCATGGGGGTAGAATTATAGAATTGTATTCCTTGAAAAAGATCTCTAAGATCATTGAGTCCCATCATTAATGTAAGTATATCCAAGTCCACCAGCCAGTTCCCACTTCAGGTACCTTCAACACTAGTAAGAGCTACTAAGTGTTGCTGNTGTTCTAAAAATATCATAGCAGTCCTCTATGCACTTCATACCTTGCTGATTGGTAGTGGAGAGGACAGGGTGACAGGGCAGGTGATAATGGNGTAAGAGCTACTAAGTGTTGCTGAATTGATGGAATAATAAATTCCACAGTCATACATACTAAACTAAACTAATTATTCCTCTATCAGAAATAATTTTATTATTTGAAATCATCCTCTCCTGAAAAACAAAGGCTTAATTTTTGTCTTTTTTTTAAAATCCAAACTATGTTCACTTTCCTATGATACTAGAAAAGCTTTTAGAAGAGTAGAACAATGGAGTGCACTGTAAATAACTTGGGGAAAAAAGCCTTTGAGGAAAAAAAGAACCCACAAAATGTTTGCTTCATTTTGCTATTCAAAGCTGCCCTTTTATATCAAATAATTAGATTTCAAAAATAGGGCCTTTCTAAATACAGGCTTGGATTCATGAAGTGATGAGGTGGCTTTACATATTATATTACAAGCAGATTATAAATCTATAGTAGATTTAAAGCAGATTTTTAGTAGATAGATACCAATGTAGATTGGAACAATTACTCTTCTAAATTTAAAAAAGAAAAGACATTTTCTTAAGTTTAAAAAAAGTTGAAATTAAGTCAGAGAACTTCAATCCACTGGAAGCTTGGCCAAGAAAAAACATTTTACATAGAGCACTAAAAAGGGCCTTCTTTAATGTGTGGGCCAAAGAATGGACCTGAGATACCAGACCATGTGCTTGGCTGTGGGCACACACCAGTTTCTCCCGCTGTGCTGCCAGCTTGGATCTCCTTCCTCTGCCAGCATCCCCACCCCTCACAGGGGAGCATTGAAGCACATGGAGAAACAGTGCTGGATGCACAAACATGCCCCTGAGAGCACTAACAAATTGACCACTGCTGCACCCTGAAAAGGTCATATCTCATACTGGTCAATAATGCTGTTATGAAACCACACAAAATCCTCACGCTTAGCTGGGCCAGGATGGCAGCAACCCTCTTCTGGGCTTTTATCAAAATGTTTCAGTAAATCCAGATCCAGTTTTCATCTAATTTAATTTTCTTCATCCTCTTGAACTTTGGTAAGGAATAGATCTGCAACCCAAAATGTAATCAATATTCACCAGCTTGGGAGCTGATTTTACACTGCTGGTGAATTTGGGGCAATGTTAAAATGATGAAACTGTGACTTCATTGGGTAAACTGTAAATATTTTGCCTGACTTCAGTAGAACCAGCATTCCTTCTGAGGAGCAATATGACCTTAATTTTCTGTAACAAATTTATAGATTGCAAAAGAGGGGGGGGAAATCAAAATACAATTGAAAGCAAAGTTTCATGGCTCTAAAATGAAAATTACAACACATTCCAAGTAAATATAACCTCTTCCTTTAGCTAAGCAAACCACTTTGAAAATCCCTTGAAAATTTTAATGCAGCTACTTACTGCAACTGAAAATACCTTTACACTATGTAAAGGCAGTATGTACTATGTACAATATGCACAGTGGCACTGCCAAAATGTGTCACAAACTTGACTTTTGTAAATACAGGCATCCAGCTGGTAATCCTAAGGCCAAACCACCCCTAAGAAGGCTTCTATACATCCTTCAAGCTGATTTAGCCAAATCTTGCAATGTTCAGTTTGCTAGGCACTTGATCCCACAGAAAGGGTGGAACAAATAGAGAGGGAAGCCACAGCAAATGCTCAGCAAAGGCACACCTCAGCAGGCAGATGTGGGCAGCTGCTGCTTCTACATGTCCCTCATCTGCCCCATCCCTGGCTTAAAGGTGAAAGATGTGGGTGCTCGAGCTCTCTAGGACAAAGGGACCAGGCTGGTCCCAAGCCCTAGTTTCCTAGAATGAGAACTGTTCACAAAAAACCTGCCAGATCCTTCTGAGCCTCAAACCACTGTGCAATGGCTAAAAACTTGGGACAGGTCAGAACTGATAATCTGCTTTAAAAGCATGGGGGAGTAGGAAGATAATACACGGAATCCAGGTTCAGACAATACTCCCATTCTAATCAACTTCAATCAGATATATTTATATCTTGCAAAGAATATATTATATTCTTGCAAAGAATCTGGGAGGGGAAAATTCTTGTAATAACTTCAACCCTAATTACTGCTGGGGAAGGCCAGTCCAAAAATGAAGTAATAAGTGAAAAGTAACTAGCTAGTGCTGGAATCCCAATGCCATGAACAGAGAAGACAGACTATTTTCAATGACCTTAAGCTTCTGACCATTCAAAATATGGGATCAAACTTGGGCTCCAGGCCTGTTCTAAAAATATCATAGCAGTCCTCTATGCACTTCATACCTTGCTGATTGGTAGTGGAGAGGACAGGGTGACAGGGCAGGTGATAATGGCAGGAAAATAACTCCTTTCAGTCAACAATCCGAGGATCTGCACTTTCACAAGCCAGGTCTCACCCAAGTTGTCAGTCACGGATGGGCTGGTCTGTGCATGCTATGATGGCACTTCCTTTCCATTCCCTTCTCCTCTTGTTAAAGCACTTGCCAGTGAAATAAACTGCTAAGTACATTTCAGTACTAAGTACAGAGATTTGGAAATTGTTTTTAATCTGGATATAATCCAAATAAAGTGTTATGATTAGTCTATGAAAAAAATGAGTGCATTTTCAGCAGCCCACAAAATAATGCTATATGCAGGATAAATGGCAGCCTTGGCTAAAAATATCCAGGGACAAAAGTTAGACAGATCAAGGTAGCATGTATGGACTGAGTCCACAGGAATGAATAAAGAAATCACAACCCAGCTTATCTTTAATGTTATTCTCCATCTTCTCTCCTTACCTCTTCTGGAATTCCAGAAAAAAAAAGAAAAGCTAAAAAGGTGGAGGCAGAAAACTTGGGCAACTAAAAAGTGAACACACAGTTAGCAAATGGTTTACTTGCCATGACTTAGCAGCTTTCCACATCTCAGAAGACAAAGGATGATAACTAAAGCCATGAGACTGGTTTTGTGTTGTCTGAAAAAGGGGTGCAGGAGAATTGGGAACCACCTTAATTAAAATAGACGTGCTGTAATAATAGGTCTGAAAAAAATCCTCATAAGTTAATTATCACTGTGATGAAACAGGCTTAAGTTTGGTCAAGCTTTATTTTTCATTTTAATTGCCAGTAAGAATGTTTCTAAAAATAATATTCTTGTGTTTTATAATATTAATTTCCTTACCATTCTAAAGAAATGCTTGTCTCCAATTTTAGACTATACAGAAATATGACAACCTTGCATTTAAGGAATAATTTACTTGAAGTAATGCAGCAGAGCTGGTTTTATTTAGAAACTTCAAATAAAATGTTACTGTAAGCTATTTAATCACACAGTTTTCTTTCAATCACTATTTACAGGCATACAAAGCACATTTCTCATAACGACATTATATGTATAAACATCTTATGTGTGTGTGTGTGTGTATAAAAATTTAAACAGATTTAAAGCACTTTTAGCTACTGGTGTCACACACCACAGATGAAACACTAAAGCACAAGTACACTGATGTAAACAACAACAATAAAAAATCTAAAAGGCATCTCAGTAAATGTCTCATTTAAAACATGTGATGATCGAGTATTTTATTGACTTGGGCCCTACATCATTGTATGTACTTTTGTTCATTTAGTGTCCTCTCAGATGCAGCAGAAAGCCTCCAGCAATTCAGAGAGACAGTATGCTATTCTGGGATCCAACAGAGAATGAATAAGTTGAGAAGTTGAGCAACTA
>WBNQ01009303.1:0-10814 GCA_013401375.1 Spizella passerina
TTCAGGGGCTGAGCTGGAAAATGGAGAGTAAAAGAAATAGATTGCATCAAAGCAAAAGAAATGGTAATTTTTACTTCCCCCCCCCCCACTTGTTTTTCTTGGGGGAAATGGGAAAAAACCCCAATGTGTTATTTTGGGTCAGCCCAAATTGCATTTTGAATGTAATATTTTGTTTTGAGGTTAGTTGCCCCTCTTGTTTCTCACACTTTCTTTTATTTCATGTCTTTTTGAGTGGAAAATGCCACTTTAAAATAACAAATCAGAGGGTTGTGTTTAAGAGGCAGTGAAGTAGAATGCTCTGGGATTTTCAAAACAATTTCTTTCAAGAAATGTAGTTATGTATGTATTTCCTCCCTAAATTTTTGGGTGAAGTTGAAAATGTTTGCCATGTTTCATTCATATTGGCGTATTGGAAACTCCAAAATTGCATGGTTTGGGTTTGTCTTTTTTTTCCTAGGTATTTTAGGGTTTTCTTATTTAGGTTTTTTTTGTTGGTTTGTTTGCTTGTGGGGTTGTTTGTTTTGTTTTTGGTTTTTTTTGGCCTTATTCAATTTCTGCTGAAGGAATTGCCTCTGCAGAAACAACAAAAGGGAGATGTGTAACTTGAGGAATGGGAGATTTCAGGCAATAGGACAGGGCTTACAACAGCACCTGGGGCAGAGGCCAGTGTATGGATGAAGGCAAAAGCATGAGCTTATTTCCCAGCAAAGCTACTGAAGAAACAGCAGTGAGGAAAGAGTTGAGGCAACAGGGGATGCATGTGCACATCTTTACAGTGTTCAGTTTTAAGTGGCTGTGTCACTGGAGGGCTGATTTTCCATCAGCCAGATCACTGTCACAAGCCTTGCATCCCAGGTTTTCTCAGTTTGCTGGCAGGACCTAGAGAGGCAGGTGTGTCGGATCATGGAAGGGATGTTGAGGGCTGGTTTTATTCTTGTGCACCCCATTCCCTGTGGGGGGATCTGCAGGGCTCTCTCCTTTGGTTGGGTTTGCCCTGTTATGGCTATGGAGAGAGGGAGATGCTCTCAGAGCTGCTACCCCTCTACTCTAGATCTGGGCTTGCTTGCTCTCCATGCAGGCTTGGGGTGTATGGAAGAGCAAAATGCCTTGTGCTCACTCCAGATAAGAGAGGTGATGCTGATAGGGGTGAGGGAAACAACCCGAGCAACTGACTGAAGCAGAATGTGGTTTGCAGCACAAGTGTTTGCCTGACTTGTCAGCACTGTGAGGCAGGGGCAGGTGGGAGCTGGTCCAGGGGTGCCACACTGCACTGTGATGTCCAGTGGACAGTCAGGTCCTAGAGCTTCTCTTTCCATAACACCCACTGTGGAGGCAGTAGCCCTTTAAAACTAGATGTAGGGTAACTGGCAGCTAGGTGACAGGCATTTCCTTCTCAACCAAGAAATAATGCTGTGTGCTTTGACTAGCAGGGGAATTCAGACATTCTGAATTCAAGCCACTTAAAGTTAGAAACTCCTTTTTCTGATTTTCCCAGAGCTGGCCAGCTGTGGCCTTCTGTGTTTGCTGCATCATGAGATGCTTTGTAATGAAGTGGTGGGGTCTCAGCAGGCCTTATGCTGTCACTGGAACAATGGAGCGCAGACTTTCTTTATATCCTGGAGGGCATCAAATAATAAGAACAAGAAAAGTTGTCCAGCTGTGCTTCAGCTGGACTACTTTTCTCTTTTCATTTTTTCAATCAGTCTTAGTAGACAGCGTGGCTGTCTGACTCACTTGTCTTCTGAGAAGCATACTTAAAATGTAAATAGAAAACTTGTTTTAAGAAATGGCATGTGCCTAGCATGAAGAAGTAAGAATTACCCCTGCTGGAATAACCTTCCTTTCATTGGGATTATATTAGGGAGGAATTTGGTCTGCTCCTTGGCAGCTCTGTGCACAAGCTGGCCGTTGTCATTAAAATCCAGAAACTCATTCCTAACCTTAGTCACCTTAGGTGATTTGCACTTGAAAAGATCACACAGACTGGTAAATTTGGGAAGGATACATAAAGGACTAGCAACACGAACTGCCTTCTGGCTGGTGAGGGCTGGGGTTACTCAGATTTCTTGGCAGTGCAGGGCTATTCATTAATTCAGTTTAACCCCCTACGAAGTCCATGTAGAGGTGAAGAATTGCAGGCAAACTCCACTGGCTGGACCCCCAGCTCAGAAGACTGCCTGGAGGTGTCTGTCATGGCTCAAGGTGTCCTGGAGAAGGAAGCCTAAGTATCTGGCTCCCCTGGCCAGTGAGAGATGTGCCTGTGACAGTGCAGACAGATATTTGCTGCTCACAGCTTCTCTCCCGTTCCTTGTCACAGTGAGGTGAAAATGGACACAACAAGTGGCTTAAAGAATAGATTTTGAAGAGAGCAGGTCAAAGGATCTGTGGGGCTGGTGGTGGGAGTGACTTGAGCAGCACAGCTGCAGCTGGAGGAGGATGCACAGCTCCACCCCTATGCTCCTGCTGGGAAAGGGCTGCTTGGGAGGCAAAGCCCAGCTCAGCAGGGACCTGGGAAAAAGGGGGCTATGAAACAATTTGCCTGCATCTATTGAAACAAAGCAAGAAGACGGCATGGAGAACGACTCATATGCTAAGCCCATCATACTTGCTGTCATATTTTTTTGTTGGTTTTTTTTTCATTGTCGAAACCACTACAGAGAGCAGCACATTTCCAGGAGCCTGGCTCCAGCAAGCAAACTTCCCTGTGGCTTCCTGTCGGCTTGGGGAGGATTCGTGGCTGGGATGCTTTACCTCTTCCGTGCCAACTCAACTTGAGCCATGCCTCAAGATGGTTCTTTGATACTCTGTACAAAGGATTGTTCCTTATGGTGTTTTTGTCATGAAATAATATGTTTCTGCAAAATTTAATCTGATTAAAATAGAAAGAATTAGGATGGGGGACTGGATATGTGCAAAGTAGTATTTATGTATCTGTTTCTTTTGTTAATAGATAGGCCTGCCAGTCCCACAAAAACTTAAGCATGCACTTAGTGTTCCCAGTGGCTAATCCCATGGAAGTCTACTCCCAGTGTGCATTCAAGCACACACGTACAACCGCATACGGCACGGACTGCACGGCCCTAACCCTGATGTGCTGACTTAGAGCTGTCAGTTGTGAATGTTCCCATGTCTGGAGCATATCCTCAGACTCAGGGATGCCTGAGCCCTCACTGTCTGGATCTACAAGGTGTTAAGTAGGACTTGGAAAATGGAGGGCTGGAACGGATAGGCAAGAAGTTACATTTAATGATGTGAAATAACGGTAGAAGCCAGGCACAGGACCATTAAATAATGGATTTGGTTGTTCATTATTTACTTCAGCCTTCCTTCTGCCCCTGTGAAATGCTGACTCCTGTGCTGTCCATCTAAAAATGGCACAGTTGCCATCACTTTTTCCAAATGGACATTTTTGTTTAATATTTTGAAAGCAGGTCTGACAAATCCACAAGAATCAGTGCTAGACAGAAGAAGAGAAAACTCAGAGATAATGCAGTATGTGCACGTAGTAAGGCATGCACCTTATCACTCAGTAAAATTGGTGAATTGCTATCAGTGCCACAACAGCGTTCTCAATTGCTCCAAGAACTTGCCATTTTTGATACAAGACCACCAGAATTTTAGTCTGCAATCTGATAAAAAGCCAACTGTACCAAAGCAGCAAAGAGATTAAAAGCAAAACAAACAAAGGAAATGGAGGGGGGAAAACTCCAACAACTTAAAAATTACAAACTAGAATTTTAACTGTATCATAGACTTTATACTAAAAACCCTCACCATATATTCCAGTATTGTTTTGATAGCGGATCCATTGCTCATGTGAGACTAGAGTGACACCAGTCTGTAGGTACTGCTGTGCAATTCTGGGATCTCTAGAGCACTGGTGATTGTGAGTTGTTCTTTCTTATAAGGACCCTATGGGCTTGGATACTTGGGAAGATGTGCTGGGTTTGATTTTCAGTGTAACCTGAAGCAAAAGTCAGCTAGAGGCTGCCAGATTGTGCCTGGTTTCAGATCAAACCTCTGTGAAAGTAGTGAATTGAGTAGGGTTTCCACTCAAACCATAAATTGGTCTTGATATGCTTGAAACTTTGCCCAGATTTTTTTTTCTTTTTCTTTTTCCCAAACTTGGCCTGTGTTCTAGCTTTGTAACAAAACCTAAAACAAACATCTCTGGGTTTCGGGTTTAGTTGTGAAAGTTTAACACAGAAACCATTTTCCTCCAGGGGGAAGGGGGATGCTGGCCTGTGTGCTAAGGCTAAGCTTCATTTTTTATTCTTTGGAGAGTGACAGTGACAGTTTGTATTTTCTCCCTTGAAAGCAGTTGGAGAAGAGGCTTTGGCTCAACTGCTGATCTGAAGGACAGAACAGAGAAGGGTGACCATCATGTCCCTGCTTGGATCTCCAGCCTGGTTTTCCCATTCTTGGTAGCAACAGGGAGTACATTATTGCAGAAAAGCCGTGCTGTCTGGCAGTGATGCTACTTAACTCAGACCAGAGCAGCTCTGAATCAAGGTCAGCATTTGATAGCATGGAGGCCAAAGATAGCAGGAGGACAGATTTTTGCCTGGCACATGGTAAGATCAACAACTGGGAACCATGCCACCACAAGAGAAGGAGCTGTCAGAAATTGCAGCTTCCAGCTCACGCTGAATTCCCATCTCACTGAGAGTGAGGCTTGTTGTGTAAGAAAGCAAGATACCATCCATTAATTGCTGGCAGCATTTTGTCTTTTTGAGAGATAGAAACTTCTGATTCCTCTTGTGTTTCTCCCAGCAAGCTGGGCCTCACTTTTTGTCAAGGAAGACCAAGTTGGCATTGCTCCCCTTGCCCTGGTCGGCATGAGGGAATCCAGGACTCCAGCATTTTCCCATTAGTCTAGGGCATCATGTGGTGTGAAACAGCGCTTTTAAAAGTTGATTTTAGTCCAGATTCCTAATGTCTACAAGGTCCAACACTTCAGGAGTTACCATTCACCACGCTAAGAAGCTGCTGCTGTCTCTGATGAGCACAGGTACTCTGTGTGGTCCTCACAGCTTTTGATCCAGTGGCATGAATGCCAACACCAGAGTCCTCTCGGTGTGCCTGGCTATAATCACAGGAAGCTCGTTCATTACGCATGTCCTGAAGATATGGAAGTCTTGCTAATCAGCTGGGATGGGAGGGGTAAATTAATCATTTCCTTTTACACTTGTTGATAGAGCAATTCATTCTGTCATGTGAAAATTTGGAAGTGGGGGGAAGTTTCAGTAAACTGAGTAAAACCTGAGATTTCAGTCAGATGTTGTGGTCCAGCTTTGCTGCTGCTTTTGTCTTTAATCTTACTTTCCCTGCCTCCTCACAGCAGGGCCTTTTCCAGGATTAAACCACACTTCCCAGAGCTGTCCTTTTGAGTTAACTGGGACAGGGAATGGACTGAAGATCTAGGGAAATGTACCTACTGTCCCCACTCAAGGGAGCAGATGAGATCCTGGAGAAAAATGCCTGAGGCAGTACAGCCACTGTTATCTCCAGCCATTAACAGCAAGAGGAGATCAGGGGCCTCCCATGCTTTCCTCAGAAAGTAGGAAAGAAGTGGCCAGAGCAGTTGGGACAAATTCTTTCTGCCTCTGCCTGTACCATTGGGCACTGCTGAGCTTTCTTTACTTGCTGCTACAGAAGAATCTAAAATAACACTCCTTTGGCGGCTGCCCTGGATCTCTTCATGAAATGAGGGAAGTAATGTGCATCTTCAGTACTCTGTGTCCTTCTCCTGGCAGCGCCTGACTTCTGCAGTGATATTTTAGCCTCTCCAGAGGCAGCTGCTGAAATATTGTTGAGCGTAGCATTGGAAAATAAGGAGAACTGAAGCTGGGGTTTTTTTTGTTTGGTTGGTTTGTTATGGTTTGGGTTTTTTGCTACATCAGGCTTTAAGCTGTTAGTTCTAACAATAACATTTCAAATCATAGTTCAATAATACTGCTATGTGTTTTAGGGATGTTGATGTCATGGTGGTTTTAGATGCTTGTCTAGGTCCTACCAATACTGGTGGGGTATTCATATTACACAAAGGGCCTTCATATTACTCCACAGCACCTGAGGTCTGCAACCAGGGATCATTAACAAAATGTTACACGTCAAATCCATTTAAACATCCTACACCACCTAGATATAGCAATTGTCATATAAAGTGAACACTGCCTTTGCATGGCTGTTGTATTAGAAGAATCTGATGCTTATTTTGCCTGATTGCTCACCTGCTTGCTGCAATATCCTTGCACTAAGTGCAGACCTCTGTAAAAAGCTCCTTACACTGGCTCCTTGGTAGGGTGGGACTGGATGTTATTTAAATTGGGGGGGAAAAAGAGCAATTAATGTTTCATGTGATCACAGAGTCACCTTTCAACTACACCAGCAGGAGATAAAACTTGTTAGTTAACTGAAGGGCTGAGACCTCAAGGTAACCAGATGCCATTGGATTTAGAGGATGCAAGAAAAGATGGAACTGTGTACTACAGGAGCTTTTAGTTTCCCAGGCTTGCATGAGTGTGGCTGCACCTTCCATTTACAAAACACAGCTATTTTTGGTTTTAATAAGTTAGTACAGATGTGAAATAGTCTCTTTTAGACCTTTTCTCCTCAAAGAAGCAATGCTGCTTTATCTATGTTGAGGCAGTGAAAGTGTTATATGCTACCAACCTAGCTGCGCACCATGTTAGTTTATGGAGCTGACAAAAGGGTTTTGAGTTAATCCAACTGATTTCAGTGTGCTCTGATACAGAGCTGACCTCTAGCTTCATGTTGATGACAGGCAGCAGACACTGGCACCCTCAAAGGAACCTAGTACTTAGGTGTCTTTAAGCTGATCTAAGTGCTCCTTCTCACACAGGTTGTTCTGGTATGGTGCTTTGGGTATTTACAGTTAAAGCTGTCATTGGGCAAAACATCACCCTGGGCTTGCAAAGACCTTGCCAAATCAGGTAGTACCAGCTGGACCGAGCTTGCAGTGAAACGATGAAATGCTGGCTACATGCAAATACCTCTGGGCTGGGTGTCAGTAGCTCTGCTGCTGGAACCTATTGCTGGAAGGCAGTAGCCACAGCTGCTCCTTCAACACTCAGTGGCCCAAACCCGTATTGATTGGGACAAATTTGTTTCTGCTCTTGCTCTGGTTCCTCAATGCAGCTTCTGCTCTTCAGTTCCTGCTCTCTTTCTGAGAAGATCATGTCATAAAGACAGACCCTGCCCTGGCTTTTAGCTATGCAATTTTAGCCCCAAAATGAAGTGATTCTGTGCTGCTTTAATTGTACCTATGCAACTGACAAAATGTTGTAGCTCAACCTTCCCTACCTCCTCATGGCACTGCCACACAAATCACTGTGTTAGTAAAACAAATGGCAAAGTTATGGAAGAGAGCTTGAGCTGAACTAATGGCAGATTGCTGCTAGAAGAGGGGAGCATATCCCCTCTTGCTCTGTGCACCCCCGTTCTGCCCTAAACTGTGACTATTCTCCTCCTCCCTTTGTGCCAGTCTTCAGCCTGTTTGGGATCCTTCAGTTGAAAGCACTGAACCAAGGTCTTGATAAAAACGAAAAGTAAAGTGAAAAAGAAAAAACTAAATCCACACACTCACAAAAAGGAGATTTTTTTGACTGGACAGAAGAGAGTGGAGTCTAGTACAGGGGATGAGACAGAATGCAGAGTGAAAATGGGATGTTCAGTGAGAATGGAAATGGGATAAGGAAAAAAAAACAAGAGGAAGGAGGAAGAGGAGGGCATTGAACTGTTAGTTAAGCCCATCCACTGCATGTAATCTCACTTTCTTCCTGTAGCCCAAGTCTCAAGGCAGGAGACCTGTCCTCTGCCTTGTATCTTTGGCAGAAATCTTTACTATTGCTTTTACAAATGGGTTTGGTAGCAGCAGCAAAAGCCAGAGCACCCACCTATGTGCAGAACGTGGGACGCACGTGGCAATTCAGGATCCCCTGCTCTGGATACTGGGATGAAGCTGTTTGCCTCAGCTTACTAAGCACTGCTGCTGGACACACACATGTACAATGACCTGGGAAGAAGCAAACAGTAAGCTCTGAGGGAGGGAGGAAGTGAGTTGAAATGAATGTAAGAAGCACTGTTTTCAGGCTGCAAGATGTGTAATGACTAATCAAAAGCTCTCTATCCCAGGTGTTAATTATATGTCTTGTCTTTCTGGATATGTGTGAACAGGGTCTCTTTGCCCACTGGGAACAATGGGTATAATTGTTATTTAGTGGGAAAAAGAGGAAGCCCAGCTGCCCTTAATGCACAGGATCAAATGAAGGCCAATAGAGTGTATGTACACGTGGCCTGCACTCTGTGGCTTAGTGTAACCTACAAAGTTTGCCAGGGTAATTCTAGGGTGTGGAAAGAAATGAACTCCCCCACTGCTGGCAAGGTGCTGGTGTAGACAGAGCTGTGCTGACAGATGAGTGTTTCTGACAGTTTAGCATGTCTGGGTATGTTGGTGGCGTTGCCGTAGGCTGAAACTCCCTTTGGTGGCACAGGCCATGTCTCTGTTAAGGGGATTCAACCCACACCCCTCCACAGCAGTAGTACAGGCAAGGACAGTTTCACTTATTTTGTTGTTGTTGTTAGTGCAAGATACCTCCTAGCCCAGGACAATGTTTTTCATGCGTTGGTTTGCTGATGTTCTAGGTGTATTATGGGGTACAGCACATGTTTTGAACAGTAGAGCTCTGTGTTTCAGGCTCTGGCTAGGGAATGAAGTCTCTGAGGCTGAAGCAGGAAAGTATTTGTGCCAGAAAGTGATGCAGAACTGCACAAGAGGGGGGCAGGGGGCTGCACCATGAAGCTCTTGTAGAGAGAGAGATGACAGCTCACTTGAGCATAAGACACTCTCTGTCCTATCACTCCAGAGCCAAATTAGAACATAAGTCTCAAAAGTCACCATAAGACTATCCAGGTAGGGCCTGATACTGCTCTGTTTCAAGCAGTATCTGTTCAGTTCTTCAGTATAGGGCATCCCCTCTGCCAAAGAATTCTGTGCACAAAGCTGCCCAGCTCTGCTCCCTGCCACAAACCCTGGATGGTGCTCATCACCTCTTCAGCAGGCTCTTGCTGTAGTGAATTCCTCTGGCTTGCTCATTTGCTCCTTCACTTTGGGAAACAGAGGATTTTCCCCCTCCTGGCTGAGCACACAAAGTGTGGACCATTTTGTCAAGATCATGCTGGATCTGATTTCAAGAGTTGACTGTCATCAAGCATCAGTGTCACCAGGGAGCTTTCTGCTAGGTATGGTCCAGAAAACTGCTTGGACTGGTCTTGCTAATGACTTATGTGCAGCTGTAGAAGAACATGGAAACCTTCTCTGCCAGAATGCTAGAGGAATTTCTAAGTTTAACCCTCCATGGTGTATCCTGGGCTTTGAATGTGAATAAAAAAGTGAGTTCTGGTAAATGTGATTAATTTTATTAGGAGGAAAAAGGTAAGAAAATTAGCATTAAATTTATTCAAAAGCACAATAAGTGTTGGTTGGAAAAAAGCATAGAGACCTCATTATGGATAACTTAAACAACCATAGATAACCAAAATGTGAGAGCGCATACATAAAGCATAAATCTTTCTGCTACCTCCTCAAAGCACAAGGACTGCGGAAAAAGGTGCTTTAACCAAAGTTTCTTTCCCTCTGCTAAAAGCATGCTTTTCCTGAAGAGATGCCATGCATAAAGAAGAAATCATGCTAAAGGCATAATTTTGTTTTCCAAGTCAATGTTTCATTTGCCTCCTCTTAGAATATACTTTTCTTTGCTTATAATCTTGGCATGGCTGTACATATTTTCTATTCTCTTCAGGGGTGGTTTGCTTTGTTGTCATAGCAATGCCTTCTAACTCCTGCACTCACCAGTTTCTTTTCAGGTTCCTGCAGGCTGCAACCAGTCCCTCATTGTGATGAACACATCTCCTAACAGCTTTAACGCCTCTTTTTTTATCTCCTAACTATAGGCACATTCAGAAGCACGATTCCAAAGAATTCTGGCCCAAACAGGTTTTCAGCCTGAAGTTGGGAAAAAAAAAAAAAAGCGCAATAATATTGCTTGTATCTGTTTGGGGTTTTCATTGTTCTGCTGATGATCTAATATTTCAACATTTTTATTCATTCATCTTCTTTCTTGGATGCTAGCTATAATTACCTTGGTGATCTGGCTATTGGAGATGAGATGCACCAGGCTGGAGAGGTCCTGGTTGACTGGAAGCTGGCTAATGTTGTCCCAGTTTTCAAAAAAGTGCAATTAGGATGACCCTGGAAATTGTAAGCCTGTCAGACTCACTTCAGTGACTGGTAAATTATGGAGAAGATTATTGAGGGAGGTATTGAAAAGCACTTGAAGGACAACACAGTCACTGGTGACAGCCAGCACAGCTTCAAGTCCTGCTTATCAAACCTGATTTCCACCCAGCTGATCAAGAGAAGCCAGTTGTTGTTATGCTTCTGGATTCCAGTAAAGCTTTTGATACTGTCTCTCATGGGATCCTTCTGGACAAAATGTTCATCCCTCAGCTGGATAAACACATCCTGGGATGGGTGAGCTCATGGCTGGAGTACAAAGGGTTACAGTGAATGTGGTGACATCAGACTGGGGACCTGTCACTACTGGGGCTCTGCAGGGCTCCATCCTTGGCCCTGTGCTCCTCAACATCTCCATAAATGACCTGGACACAGGACTGGAGGGACACTGAGCCAGTTCACAGACAATACACAAGGGAGAGGAGCTGTTGGCTCCCTCTGAGTCAGGCAGATGCTGCAGAGAGACCTCAACAAATGAGAGGACTGGGCAGTCACC
>WBNQ01009305.1:0-45841 GCA_013401375.1 Spizella passerina
ACAGAGCAGGGACAGGGACAGGGCAGCTGGAGCCAGGCTGCTTTCCCTGGGAACTGAGAATTCCCTCCCCATGCTGCCCCTGACATCCTCACAGAAGGGCTAAACTCAGTCTCTCTTGTGGAATAATAATAATAAATCTGCAGCAATGCCACCCTTAATGTAAGGAAAAGAAGTTTGGAGCAAGACAACTGAACTCTGGAGTGTTTCCTCAGGCTGGGAACAATGCAGAAATCAGCTGGCAAACCTTGTGTCCAAAGGTTTTTGGTATTACTCATGATTTCTGTGATGTAGTTAGCAACAGTGATAAAGTAAATAACTTAATACTTCAGTTTGTTTAATTTTGGTCCCTAATGAATTTAAAAGGCATGAGAAAGTAAGCATTTGTTAAGTGGGGGACCTTAAAAGCTAGGTTTTTAGAATGGGAAAATAAAAACCTTTCTCCTGCAATTGCTTTTCCACACAAGCTAACCATGACTGACTGCCTGACTCACACTGAAAAAATAACATAATCAACAAAACAGACTTGTAACAAGTTTGTGAAGCATTATGTAACACTGAAATACAACAAGCAATAGCTACAGCCTCAAGTTGACCCAGGGAAGGTTTAGATTGGCTATTAGGAACAATTTCTTCACAGAAGGGACTGTCAAGCCAGGGCAGTGGGGGAGTCCCCATCCCCAGAGGAATTTTAAAGACATGCAGATGTGGTGTTTAGGGATGTGGTTTACTGCTGGGCTTCGCAGTGCTGGGGTAATGATGGCACTCAGTGATCCCAGAGGGCTTTTCCAGCCTAAATCATTATGTGATGCCATGGTCAGCTTCTTGGAAGCTTGCATGGCCAGAGCACCCTGAGCTCATTTCAGCAAGAGCTCAATGTCATCAGTGCTAAGTATCCATCAAAACTCCCACATTAACAATGAATAATCTGCTTCAGCTGCAACACAGAATGTCAGGAAAGAACAAAACCTGACAAAGTTCTCCACAAAGCTCAACTGGTCCCCACTGGCCC
The DNA here is from genome assembly GCA_013401375.1 of Spizella passerina. Taxonomy (NCBI): domain Eukaryota; kingdom Metazoa; phylum Chordata; class Aves; order Passeriformes; family Passerellidae; genus Spizella; species Spizella passerina. The sequence goes on from WBNQ01009305.1 coordinate 1,010, forward strand.
TGCTCTGCACTCAGTAACAGGGCATGAAGGGACAAGGCCCTCCCCTCCCTCACCTGTGTGTGAACACAACCATGCTGGGACAGAAGGGAACAAACACTGCCATGGGACACAGCCCTGCACAGAGCTCCCCTGGACACTCACACACTGTACACACAGTACCATCAGTATCACCCCTGCAGTTGCTAATTTGGGCAGGATGCTCAGTTATTTTGACCATTTTTAACCCCAGTTTTGTCCATCCCTCTGGTGCTGCAGTTGTGCACCCACCCCTACCATGTCCTGCATTCCTGCAGCTATCCAGGTGTCCTTGTGGATGTGTACATCCAAGGGAAGGCAGCAACTCAAGTAATTCAATTCATCAGCTAGCCCAGAGAGTCTCAAACAGAACCTGAGAACATGAGCAAGCCCTCAAGGTGAGCCACAGCTAACTGAGACACAAACACAATCAACAGCTCTTAGGGCAACACACCACAGCTACATCTTCTACAGCCACAAAGGTCTAAGCTTACCCAATTTCCTTACCAGAAAGCATGAGCCAAAATCTACAGCATATTTATTGAAAAGGTGCTTTATCCAGCAGAATTTGTTCCAGCAATTTAGCATCAAGTTATGGGATAAACAAGAGAAGTTCAGATTTTTCACACCTTTGCATAAAAAGATAGTCAAGAGACAAAGGGATTCTAAAAATTGCAGAGGACAAGAATGAGGTCAGAGCAGCAGACTGGCCAGCCTTATCCTGAGCCTGGCTAGCAGCAGCTGCCCATGAAGGAGCAGCAGAAAAGGCACTGGGATGTGCAGAGATGGTTCTCAGGGAGGGCAGGCACCTCCAGCCACCCACCCAGCAGCTCAGGGGATGAGCTCTCTCCCAGCTTCTTAAGGATTTGCCTTTTGTGCATTTCTCCACTCATTTTTAAATCCATGCAGCAATTTACCCCCACTAAATTACCAGGAAAGCTTAGATACAGATTATGTGCAAGAAAAAACCATTGCCTTTTCCTCCTGCATAACTCTCTCGTGCCAGTGCCCTCTAGTTTTGATCCAGGATGAGCCTGGTGAGACCCTGCTGTGCAGCTCTCCACAGAGCCCTGAGAGAGCCCTGCTCTCCTCTCCCTTCCCACCTGCCCTTCCCAGTCCTGCTGGGCTTTCTGGACATGGGGGACCAAACCCAGCCAGCCTGAGGGACACACACTTTCCACAGAGGCAGAACCATTCCATGATTTCTTTGCTCCTCCCCAATAATTCCCAGCTGTTTGTTTTGCTGTTTCCATCACAGCTGAACAAGCTGATGTCTAATGAACCATTATCTTGAGCATGAACAGTGCTCCATCACTGTGTATATGAAACCACAACACTTTTTGTGGGACTTTATCAAGTGAGTTTTAGATATTATTTTAATGGCCATTTGTTGTGATTGCAAGTCCTTCCTGCTCTTCATGATGCCTGTCCCTCCTCTTCACTATCCTAAACAACTTTTTATCATCAGCAGTTTGGCTCCCGTCTCCCACTGTTTCAAACAATTTCTAAATGGTTTGCAATGAAGAGTATCAGTAAAGTTACACTATCAATAAAACCTGCTTCAGCTGTCCAAATGCTCGAGTTCTACTTCCTTGGTAGGAGCTCTAGGACAAGGAATAAGAACACTGAATAAAAATGTCTTGAGACATAAGCCAGTCTATCTAAATTAGCACGTACAGGACTTGTGAAAGTAGCTCAGAGTCAGCCTGCAGAAGCTCAGTGCCCCAGATGCTGAATTACCACATGGATGAGAAATTACTTTCCAATTACCATCACCACAAGAGCTGTGTTAACTTTAACATGACAGAAACCAGACACTGCTAGCAAAGAGCCCAAAATTTTAACTGTGTTAAATACTCCTGTAAATTACTGGATAAACTCCCCCAAAACAACAGAACCAACAAAAAGGTCCTTTTTAGGTGTTTTTCATCTCCATGTGGCTCCACTGCAGTATTCCCTCCAGCCCACTCTGAATTTCTTCAGTAAAATAAACTATGTCTGCTTTGCAGGGTACAAGCAATTGATTTGAAAGTGAGAACATACTTTAATGCTCCCTGTCATTTCCTGAAATAGGAAACTCATTTACAGCACTGTGCCTTCAAGGCTTCTAACCTGCAGATTCTGCCTCTGTACAGAGTCTGTGTATGGAGATCCCTCAACACAGGACAAGACCCTCCTAATTCCTTAATAATTAATAATACAATTAATTCCATCAGCGCAGGGTGCTGTCCAAACCTGCTGCTGCTCTGACAGACAGCAGGACAAAAGGCTCAGCTTGTCACAGAAGTGAGTCTGCCCTCCTTTTCCCTAATTGCCCCTTAAACACACACACTAAATCACATTAAAACTCTTTTCTTACTGGAAAATGTTACAGCCTTTTATTCTCAGCATGTCTAGGAGATATTAAAATGGAAATAAGTTCCACTTTGCTGAATTTTCTCTCCTTGGTGCTGGCAGACTACATCAAAGAGTTGGCTCTGCAAGGCTGCTGTCAATCCAATCCTATAAAGTTCCTTAGTCATTTCTGCAGGACTATCACTGATGTGCAATATCTGCAGCACTTCTGCAGCTGCTCCTGGCACTGCTGCAGTGGTCACAGACGAGCAGAGCGCAGCACACTCAGGGGAAGGGATTTTTCAGTGGTCACAGATGAGCAGAGTGCAGCACACTCAGGGGAAGGGATTTTTCAGTGGTCACAGATGAGCAGAGTGCAGCACACCCAGGGGAAGGGATTTTTCAGTGGTTACAGACGAGCAGAGTGCAGCACACTCAGGGGAAGGGATTTTTCAGTGGTCACAGATGAGCAGAGTGCAGCACACTCAGGGGAAGGGATTTTTCTGTCATCACACCACCAGCACGGCAGAGGTGAGGACAAAACCCACAGCTCAGCTCCCAGGGCCCTTCCCCTCCTCACTCCCTCAGGCTTCCCCTTCTGCCACACTGCATCCATGGAAAGCTGCACCAGGTTTGGCAGGGATGTTTGTTCAGAGGTCACATTGCTCTAAATAAACAGTGATAATATCAAAATTCTTGCTCCTTATTAATACTTAGCCTTGTTTACCTTAACATAGTTTTCTACTTCATTTTTACTTTATTACTTCTGCTTAAAGAACAACTTTGCTTCAGATGATGTTACAAACATTTCTGTCCCAAATAAACTCCTCCAATTCTGTATTTAGCCAACAGTGAAAATAGTGCCTGCACAGCTACACACACTATCATAATGTGGTACAACAGCATGGCAAGAAAGTGATGCTTTAATAAAACACCATGGAAAAAAGTGAAAAAACCCCACCAACCACCATCTCTATCTGCTAAACATAATTTCCTTTAAGACTTCTCCCATGGAGTACATCACTTCATCATATAGACAGTTCCATAAATGCAATAAAAGCACAAAGTACAGCAGGGTGTTTAAGGCAGAATGGAACTGCACATCCCTCTTACACCTGTGTCTAGAAGACAGTCAGTCCACTGAATTTACCTTGAAGTCTTTTGCAAATCTATTGCAAAAATTCCACAGTCATGTTCCAAATTGCAAGACAGCTTCAGCATCCCCTACCAAGCAGGGCTGCACCAGAACTCCTGAGCTCCTGCCAAGCAGGAACAGAAATAACCATCACAGAGCCATTTTCCTTCAATGGATTTCTAATACTAATTAATAACTAACAGTACTATAATAATAATAACAACAATATTATTAATACCAAGAGTAACAGAGAGTCAAAGCAGGAGTAACTTCTCCATTTCCCCACTTTTTCAATTCCCACTTTCAATGACTCTCTCAACTCAAACCAAACGACCAAACTGAAAAAAAAATCTTCTCTGCATCTATAGAACAGTTTATTGTTATTGAGTGTCACTCAGCACTTCACAAAGTGTAGTTTCTGGCATTTAGTTCCAAATTCCTACCAGTTCAGTGATCTAGAAAATCTTGATTATAACAGTGGGCTATCAAAGCATTACTCTATAAACATTACTTTTAGTGGTTAATATCAGGTTTGCATTTGTACAGGACTGTAATGAGGATTTTTATCTGTTTTTATTCCTCTTTTTTAATACAGCCTACTAATAAACAGCCAACATAAGAAAATAAGGATCTGTCAAGCTATAGATAAAAAACTCAAAAAAGGCAAACAGTCCATGAGTGAAAGAGTCTAAGGAACAGCTTCCAAAAGGCATAAAAGCACCATAACACTGTATTTTCAAAGAAATTAGGGCTACCACCAGTATAACAGAATCTAAAGGGTCAACAGATCATCCAGCTGTTAATAAAACCCAAAAACCAAAACAAAAAAAAAAAACAGGGGAAAAAAAAGGCATTCAGAGAAGATAAGGCTCAGATGTTCACAAACAAGGAGTTTGCAAAGATTCCTATGTCAGAAAAGCTTCACAGGGGACACCCAAGAATTTTTTCCTGAAGTTAAAGCCCTGACAGAAGTGGTTAGAGGACAATCATAAAAAACCCCACAAAAGCCAAACCCCCACTCCCTGCCCCCAAAAATTTGCCAAGTTCAGATGATACCCACAAAAGAAACTCCAGGATGAAACAAGTGCAGTATTAAATGTGATCTGCAGTTTTGATTTTTACCACCTTATCACCAGAGGGCCTGCAGATTGCCAAGAGGACCCAGCCCTGGAAAAAGCCCTGGAAAAAGCCCCTGAAGCCATGGTCACATCAGCCTGGGCTGTCTGTGTGGGCAAGGCAGGCATCACTCAGCAATGCTGAAGCACAGGGACAGCTCAGACTGCCCAAATCACAGCTCAGCATTTCTGTGGCTCTGGTTTTGGACACACATGGGCTCTGAGCTGGGCACTGCCATGCAGGAGTGAGACTCTGGCATGAGGATGGAAAGGGCCATGGAAATGCCAAATCACTGCTCTGCAACAGGGAAAAGCAAAAACAACTGCAAGGAATTGCTGGGAGTGGAGCACTGGCTGAAATCATTGCTGCCTGCATTTTAACTTCCAGCACAAGGAACAGGAAGGAAAGGGAGAAGAAAATTACATTTATATAAGGCAGCTGAACACAAAACCACTGCCTGCAGCCCAGGGAAGCACAAAGCTGTGAATTACTGCAAACCAAGCGGATCTTCTGGAAGGCAACTGCCCTGCTCTTGCACCTTTGTGCTACTGATCAGCCACAGAGACACAATATTGCCTGCCCTGGAGGGGTTTTGTCATTTCTTCCCCCTCTTTTTTTTTTTTTTTTTTTCCCAGAGCTGGAGCCTTAAAAATTGCATTGCAACTCCAAATGAAGGCAAAAGATAGCAATGATACCTTAGGTGATCCAAGTCAACCTCCACTGAAATCAGGAGAAGGAACCACAGGAAATGGATTTAATCCAAAACCAGCAAGACCCAAATCTCACCCCCTGTGAGATCAGCACTGATGTGTCTTTGGCCTCAGTGCTGCAGGATGATGCCTGCAGTGAGCTGCTCATGAACCACTCACAAATTCACCAATCCTTGCCCATCAATTGAGGTAACTATAATTTACCCCTGCCCAGAGCACAGCACATCTGTCACCAGCTGGAGCTCCTGAGCAAACAGTGAGTGCAGGCACCACTGGCTGTGCCAGGGATGCACAGCAACACAAAACCTGTCATGGCACAAACAGGCTGCTCAGGGTGACAGGCAGGCATTGCAGCACTCCAGAGCTTCATTTTCTCTAAAATACTACACAGCAGGATGATGAGCTGGACAAAGCACCAGAAATCCAAACAGAAAAGAAGGAAGCATCCATCTACCCCAGCAAGTGTCCCAGGATGGGAAGTTATTTTATTTTCTCACACACACCTGTCACCCACACAGATATCCACACATCAGGAATCTGTGGCAAAACTCTATTATAAATTCTGTTTTGACAAACCAATGAGACAACACAATTTGGAGCTTTTCCTTCTCCCCATCAAAGATCAAGCAATGTTGTTGTTGCCTCATGCAGTGAAAACAATCAGAAGCTCATCCCCCAGTCCATGTGGGAGTCAGTCTGACACCTACACACTGAACAGGCACAAGCTTTCCAATCCTGGGCAATATTTACTAATATTGAACTAATAGGAGCATTCTTGCTCATATCCAGAGGGGCAAAGTATCACCCTAAAATATAATACATTAAAAATGCATGATATTTTATAAAAAAATAATGTATTGCAAAATATAATGTATTGTAAAATATAATGTATTGTAAAACACAATGTATTGTAAATTATAATGTATTGTAAAAGATAATGTATTGTAAAAGATAATGTATGGCAAAATATAATGTATGGCAAAATATAATGTATTGTAAAACATACAATACAAAATGTATTGCAAAAATATAATGTATTTGGAAAAATCCATCTCTTTTGTATAAAAGAGATGCTTGGTATTAAAAGAGTGAAAGAAGTAATTCTGCAAATTTATGGCAACCTGAAATCTAAGAAAGGAGCCTGTCCCAAAAGGTGTTTAGCACACCAGGTGCACCTTGGGAGTCACTTAAGAGAAAATAACTTGGGAGAAAATCTGTATTATGGAATATGGTCATTAGCAGAAGAATGTATGGACACAGGTATTTCAGAAAGCCTCCTTTAATTTTAAAATATTTCTAATGGAAATGGGGAAAATTAATTGGGAAAAAAATAGTTTAATGTGATCAACAGGTAAGTTCCATTCTTCTGTGCTGTTTGCTTCAGCAGAGCTCCATCCCAGTGCTCTCAGCACTGAATCCCTGGGGAGCCCTAAGGGCAAGAGCAGAAGTGAGTCTGTTCCAAGGGACACTGGAAATGAGTAAGGGCAAGTCCCTGTGCAGCTGCAGGTATCAGAGAGCACAGCAAACCTTTTCCAGACACTTGGAAACAAATCTCACCATCCAGTTTCTTTGGTTATAGCCAAAACACAAATATGCTCCATCAAAGGATTAAAAATAGCACTGCCTATGAAAAATTAATGCAACACATTAAACTCAAAATGTGTATCTTATAGAGAATGAAACAGATCTGGAGATGTCAGGGACTCCCTTCCCTCTGCTGTACTGAACAGTCACACACAACAGCAGACCTGGAAAAACATTCTTCCCTTTAGGTGTGAACCCACCTAAAGAAAGTCACTGCTCCCCAGAATTTCAGTTCCATGACCATTAAAGCTGGCTCTCACAAACATTTTACACACAAAACAGTGAAAACCTAACTGGAGAGCAGCTCCCCATAGCTCAAACCAGCCCCCTCCATAGGCACCCCAGGGATTTCTGACTGTCACACTGCTCACTCCTGTGGGACACCCCCAACACAAAGCACAGCACTGGCACACATGCTGGCTACAGAAAAATCAACCTTAACAGTTAAAATAACAGTTTAAATAACAGTTAACAGTTATTTAAATGCCTTCCTCCTTTTAGCTGCTCACAACTCTTTCTATGGTACAAATTTTAGCTCCTATCCTCTGTTAAAACTAAGTGTTTTACTTAGCTGAAGCACTGAGAAAAATCTTTCCATTCTTTTTGGGTCAGTTGCATATGAAATTAGTTTAACATTTTTTCTTGGATACTGGATTTGGTACTAAATATGAACTGGAGCACAAGCCATATGTGATTCCCTTCTGAAAAAACAGTTTATGTATTGAGTATAAAAAACACATTTTGACTGTTCCAAGCACAAGCAGTAAATGTTTAACATGCAAATTCCCTCACACACAATATGCAATAACCTTATTTTGGCACATGGTTACACTACCCTACCAACTGTACAGTTACCTTCACAGTGTTTCCAATCAACTCTGAAATCCCTAAATACAGCAATACATATATTTTTTTTAACAACCAAGTTCTTTCATTATTTTCCAAAACTCAGTTTACAAGATTTCCAGTCTACTTTTTACCTCCCTCAGTGGTTTCAGCAAAGAATAAGGACAATCAATTCTTTCCAAGCTCTCTCCTGGAGCTTGTGTCTGTTACCTCATTTCCTGGCTCCTATGAAGCAATGTGAGACAAGACTTTGGTGAAAACTATCATCATAACACTTACATTTTCAAATACTGAGTTCAGCTCCTCAAAAATAGTAATGAACCCCTTGGCATATGAGACTGAAATTCTTCCATCACTCTCTTTTCTTCAAGTGGTCATGCAACTAAGAAGGGTTTTTAAAAACATTCCCAGAGAGTTTTCCAACTGCCCCAAGCAACCATCTCTTCTTTTCCCTCTTTCCCAATTCCCAATGCCATATTTCACAGAGCATCCAGCTGTCAGACACTCTCAGGGTGTTTCCACCCTTGCTCATCCCTGCTAGCTCTGTTAAAGCCTCTCCTTTTCACACTCATTCAAGTCACAGTACATAACATACAGCAACACACATTAAATTTAAACAAGAACAAATTGTTTTCTTTCATCATTCAGGCAGGCTTTTCAATCAATTAGAAATCAGATCTTCATTAAAGATCAGATTAGATTTGAGGTCAAGGACTACACATCATTTCAAGCCACACAAAACAACTTTATTGATTTAATATAAAAACTTACCCACTTGGCAATTGGACAGCCCTGAGAGCTTTTTCCTTCCTTTCCTGTATAAACCACCACCTCAATTCTTACAGCACTTCCTTTTGCTCCATACCTGCATTAAAAAAAGTTCATGACTAAAACAAACTACTGTAGACAATTTAAAAAGATCAAACATTTTCAATAAAAGATGAATTAATTTATTTTTACTTAGAACAGAAGAAAAACAAAGTATTTATAAAGCAAAAAAAAAATCCTTTTCATTAAAACCCTACTTGCAAGAGTAGTTTTTGACATCTCTCTTCTGATAAACTTCTGCCACTAAGGAAATGTTATCTGCATATAAATCCTAGTGCAATCAGTCACTATTATGACCTTTGTTTTTCCAGTTTGCCACAGCTTCTTTACAGGTAAGACACCAGAAAACCTTACTCTGCCAGCTGCTGATCTCTGTCCTTCCTATTGACTTCCAGGGCACCTCAGAACTCACTGCACTTGACCTCCAGCCCTGGGCTCAGAGAAGACACACGAGTTTGGACCTGCAGTGCTCATGCTCACCTCATGCACATCTGAACAAGAAAACACTTTACAAATGAGTACTGACAAAAGTGCAATAAAACAAAGCTAAACACAGCACTTCCTTTCTCAAAGCTCTACTTCTTCCCTGTTTAGACAGCCAAAAATACACTGACATTAAAAGCTGGGTTCTCCTCACCTGTTCTCCATAATTTCTCTCACAGCAGCCACACTTGGTCCTGTCCCGAGGTGTGTGTAATAGGGGCCTTCATCTTTTTCTATAATTTGCTCTGTAAACAGGTAAAGAAAACTATGTTGGCACATCCAAAATTTTATTTACCCCATTAAAAGTAAACTTAGAAACAGTTTACAGAAATGCCTTCCAAATTAAATTAGAACACAAAGTCTGAGCCTGAATAAAGAGTATGACAGGCTTTTCTCTTCAGACACTCTGAAATTATTTTATGCTCCGATGATTCTGCTAGCATTTTTTTAATGTTATAAAGTAAAACCCTAATTAAAGAATGCAAAACATTGCTGTAAAACTTTCATTAGAGGAGCTGGCATGTAGTGACTACATAAAATTCCCAATGTCCTTGTTGGTAGGAACATTATGAATTAATTTCAGACAAAGAGGAATTGAGGGCAGTACAATAAATTAACTGATAGTCATATCCTACAGAACAGAAACCATAACCCAGGCCTCTAAACAAGCCCTCTGTTGATTCAGAACATGGAAGCCAAGGTGACAATCTGCCTGCAGCCCATTTGCTGTGAGGCTCTGACCTGTCCCTCCATCTGGGTGCCCCCATGGTGACAGCACAGCGTGTGTGACACCCTCAGGCAAGCCCTCCATGCCCAGCTTGCTGTGACCCCTCCTGCTGCAACAGAGGCACTCTGCAAGTGGCCCCTGAGCTCTCCCCACAGGGCCACAGGTGTCAGGAGCCTTGGCCTGGACTCTTCCAAGCCATCAGGACTGACAGTGGCAGGAGCAAGGCCACCCCAGCAATGCTCTCCTGCTTGTCTAACAGATTTAAGCAACAAGAACAATGCACCAGGACACTGCTGCCCAGCCCACTCAGGCACAAACCAGTTCTAAACCATCAAATTCATGACCTGAAACAATGCAGGTAAGTGCACATAAAGCACAGGTCAGCAATGGCAGAGCAAGGAACAGAAAAATTCCCCTTCCTCTGGGTTTAAATTTCACTGGAGGATTTAAAGCTGCCAGCTGCAGTACAAACCACAAACCTACTCAATTGTGCTGTGCTCTGCAGGCCCAAAGAACACCAAGCAAAAGTTGCAAAGAGGGGAAAGACAATTTCTTCCTGTCTTCTAATGGTGAAACACTGATCCCTGTGCAACAGCTGTCACATCCACTTCCTCCCATTAGAGGAAGCAACGCGAGCACACTTCTATTTGAAATGTACAGGCAAAAGTTAGCAAAACCACTTACCAACACAGTCACAAGTTGGCAATTCAGATTGTCCTTTTTTGGTAGGTGTGTCTATTAAATTTTTTGTAGGGGTATCAAGAAACTTCATAGGTGATTCAAGGAAACTGCTGAGCGTGTTTTTTGCTGGGGAACACCCTGAGTCGCCTGTGCTCTGGGCGTGGTCAGCACCCAATCTGGTTGATGTCAGAACGGTCACCTCACCCACACACTCCACATTCCTGAGAGCTCCAGCAGAGCCTGGCACCTGGGCCCCAGCACAGGGAGCAGGCAGCACCTGGCACTTCGGATCTACCTGCTGTGTGACCTGCTGACCATGGGCTTTGCTCTCACTACACACTTGGTTAGCTCTCAGGTTACACCGGTTAACGCTTGCTGGCAAAGGATGCGCCTGACTGACATTTGCTGTTTGCTGTACCTGAGAATTACATTTTTCTGTAAACATCTGTAGGTTTTCAGTTGGCCTTTTCAACAAGGATGCTGTTTTCAGCTGAGAACCAGCCAGAGGATTACGTGAGGACAGGTCGCTGTGCTGGCTACGTGCAGCAACTTCATTTTTCATTGGATCAGCACCTAGTGGGTCACTGGAGCCCACAGTTTTCATTTGCTCATTCACCACTTCACAGCCAAACAACCTGTCTTTTTTTTTCTCCTGTGGTGCCTCAGGTAAGCACCTATGGAATTTTATCTGTGCTTGTGGAAGAAATAATCTAGTTTTTTCTTGTGATGCTAAAGTATTTTGACTGAGCGCTCTCTGTACTTTGGTTCTCGGAGATTTTTTTTCAGATGGAGCGACCCTGGAGTCCTGTGGCATGGCCTGACCAAGCTTATGCAGTTTTGATGATATCCAAATGTCCTGCAGTTCACTATGCTGGCATGACAACAGCTCTAGCTGGTTTTGATTATTTTGTTGATAGCGTGCTTCTTGAGGCTTCTTTCTGTGTCTCTGTTTCCATGGCACTCCATTTCCTTTCTTATTGGTTGCCTGCTTTTGCTTTAACAGCAAGGAACTATAATTACGCCTAAAAAATACAGATTCTTTTTTCTGCAACACTTCTTGGTTATATCTTGGCTGCCTCTCATGTGATATTAGATTAAGCAGTGATGCCTTTATGTTGTTCTTGTGCTCTGGATTTGTCTGGTTTGATTCAATCAGGGCTGCCAGTTGAGTTAGCTGTGCAGCCACGTCCTCTTCATCCTGGCTGTGAATTCCTCCTTCTTTAACCAAAGAACCACCTTCCAATTTCAAATCACCACACAATGGCTTTTGCTCTAACTGGCCAGGAGCCTCCAAGTTGTTCCCTGTATGCTGGACATCACATGAAGCATTGCAGTAGCCTGTGAGGGGGACTGGATCAGGAGCACAACTTCTGTTGGAATCGTATCCCGAAAACGATGCTGCAGTAGATGTTAGGTCAGATAAAGGTTTGGTATCTCTTGAGGGTAACTGTAATTTATACATCTCCCCAGCTGGATTGGCAGGTTTATCACACAACTCAGACACTGAACTTTGGCCATTGTACAACACTGCCTTATTAGGGAGCTGCTTCTGTGGGTGAGTGCAGTGAGCCAAGAGCTGCTGCTCATTCTGTAAGTAAGTGTCTTTGATTTCTTGTAATGCAGAGGATGTAAAGGAGGATGAGATATCCCTTTTAAAACTGTGGAGCAAGTGGGAAGTTGTTTCTCCTGTATGTTCAGCACTTTCACTTTTAGCTGGTGAAGCTGTTTCTAAAGGAGCTTCAGATAACTGTGTTAAAGCTTCAATAGCTACAACCTGCTCCAGAGTTAAATTTCTGGTTTTAATCAGGGACAAGAAGGTGGGCTGGAGTGCAGTGTTCTCAGGCTGTGTCTCCACACTTAGTGCTGTAAAGCCATCCTTCCCTGCCTGCAGCTCCCCCTCAGGCAGCACAGGACAACTCAAGCCTTCTTGCACATCCAAGCTGGAACCTGTCTGCAAAACTGACTGATCAGAATACTCAGAGATGCTGCAGGTGCAGTTTTCCTCTTTCATTGAAACATTCCCTTGGTTTTCTGGGTGAACACAGCCAGAGCCACTTGTCAGAGTGCTTACTATGTTATTCAGAGCGCCACCCGTTGGCCATTGCGTGTGGGAGCTGCTTGTCAGCTCTGTCCTTTCCTCTGCAGGTGCATTGTTCAGCGAGGCAACTGCTTCGGGTGGTGAATAATGCAGGGTGTTGATGCCATTTCTGATGGTGTGCACCAAGGGTTTTTTTGGCTCAGGGAGGTGACAGGGAGGGGCTGCCCTGTGCTCAGCATGGTTCAAGTGTTGGGTGCCTGTCAGAGCTCCATGGATGTCACCATTGACATGGACACCAAAGGATGGCTTCTCTGCATGTGCCCACTTCTCTGCTTCCAGGCCAGTCATGCTCTCCTTCTCCTTACACTGCACATTCTCAATGGGCACTGCTTGGTTTGTCTTCACCCTGTATTTTTCACCATGACCACATATGCTGCATTCCATGAGTTCTGGTCTGCGGCCATTTACTGCTTTGTTTTCTAAATTTGCCTATAAAACAACAATAAAAAACCCTTGTTGTAACAGCTGCTCAGAGCACATTCAAAATAAGAAGCTTCATATTTACAGCAATTAAACCCTACTTGGACAGATACAAGGAATATCCTAATTAGGCACAGACACTGGAAAATAAACAAAACAGGAAGTTATAAAATAACCTGAAGGCTAAAGACCCTATCCATTTTTAGAGCTATTTTTCCCCACTGCTGAGGGACAGAGGAGGAAAGTGGCTCAGTGTGGTGGTGGGAGACTAATGAAATGAATAGCCAGAAAAACAATGTTAGCATTTAGAATGAGATGTAAGGATTCCATTTTGAATTCACTTGCATGAGCAGATTAAAAAAGGGTAAAAAAATGATGTTAAAAGACTGAAATCCAAGGGATTATATTACAAAGTTCAGCAGTAATTTGGCATAATTACATTCATTTGGCTAGACCAATAAACTGGCTTAACCAATACCACTTGGTTGGATACTCTAGCTAATCCTGCAAACCAACCATTCTTGCTTCAAGTCCTTAAATAATTACAAACCTTAATTTCATTAAGCAGAAATGACAGAAAGCCAATTTACATCAGCTCACTTGCAAGTTACTCTTTAAACAGTTGTTTAGCTTCTGTATTTAGATGGAAAATTCCAGGTTTCTCCACAGTCTCTCATGTAAGCTATTCAAAACTGTATTTTAGTAAATGCTACATTTTAGTGTTTTGTTAAATATGTTCTTCATCTTCACTGATATTATACAGTTCACGTGGCTGAAGCAATGTCAAATTCTAGACAGAGTCAGAACATTGTGCCCTGGAAAGAATATATATATATGTTTTAAGACAGTATTATGGATATGAAGTAAGGAGTTATACAAAGTAAACAAAAAACTAATTAAGGCAGAAACTTATGCAGAACAGTAATTAAGGCAGGAATCCAATTATTCTTATGCTATTCAGATTTTATTTATATTAAATTTCCTTTAAAAATAATTTTAAATCACAGTGGGTAGTGCTGTTCCTTTATCTGATTGCAACATTTAAGAGTTCTTCAGTCCCCTGTAACCTTAAGCTACACTTAAAAGAAAACCAGGGCTGCTTTTCAAATCAAATATCAGCACCATGAGGGGCTAATGAATCCTAAATCAAATATCAGCACCATGAGGGGCTAATGAATCCTATGTAGGCACAGTAACTCCCAGCAGTGCCCAGAAAATCCCACCAGTATGAACCATTCTGTTAACTCAGAGATGGTTCTGTGCTCATACCATGGACTTCTGACAAAACTCAGGAAAATAAATGCAAAATAGATTTATGATTAATTATAACCATGGAGATGGAATTGTCACAAACCCCCAGACAAAACAAGGCAGCTCCATCTGGAGCTCAGTGGTCACCTTGGAACTGATAAAGCACAACCCCAAGAATCCACAGCACATCTTCGAGGGGCATCATAACTTCTCACAGAAATGTGTAAAAACATGTCCAGCACCTGTGCAGCCAAGTCAATATTATACACAGAAAGATTCCTTATTTAATGTATTAATATTTAATTTCAGTAGCCACAGATCCTGACTAATGGTCAGTGAGCTGGAGCTCCTCTGGATCCTGGTGATTTTCTGTGAGTGATTCCCAGACCCAGGGGTCACTGAGCCCTTTCTAGGGGACCCACAGAAGCTGAACAGGTTCCACCATTCTGTCACCAGCAGGGGTAGATGCATCACACAGGTCTCTGTCACTGTACTAGAAAATAATTTAAGGGTCCACCATAAAAGAGTAAAACCCACAACTCTATACCTGCACAAAAGCTGAATTTCAATTGCCTTAACTTCAGAAACAAGTAGAATTGTTGTTCTTTCTTAAGCAAAAGTACATCTAACATCTCTACCAATCCAGAAGATTCCCAACCATGTAAAATTTTTATTAAAATTATTTAATCAGACAATGAGGAGGCTGCGGACATAAAATCAAAGAGATGAAAACTAACTCCCCATCAAGTGCACATTTTCAACACAACACCACATTGTGTATTCCATTCATCATTACAGGGATTGTTCACTACATTGAAGAATCTAATAACTCAAGTGTGGCAATTTGGGAGTAATAAGAGGCATAGGGAAGGAAAAGGCTTCATCCACAATTAGCAGAGATGAGAAGATCTGATAGAGAATCCACTGACAGCACTCATTAAAAGTGCCACCACAGTCCTCCCAACTAGCCTGTTCCTCAGTAAAATACTTTATCTGATCAAAAAGCACTGCTATGCTCAGAAATACTCAGGATATTCCATGATCTGCTAGTGCTGCACAGGTACAGTGCTGTGTCCCTACAGAACTCCAGTGATCCCAGCAGCAAAGGTAAAACTGCTTTAAAAAAAAAAATTGTCATACTTCATATTTTCCTAACATTACTAGAAGCTGCCCACATGCAATGAGGAAGAAAAATCCCCAGATGAATCATATCACTGGCATGAGTCAGTTATTTCATATTCTATTTTTCCACATGAAGGCAAAATATTGTCATTAAATCAGCTGTTATTGTTTTAATCACACTCTGCCTTTGGAGCACTGTGCTGCTTTACCCCTGTCACTGAACTGCAGTGGATACTAAAAGATACATTTCTTTTCCTCACGAGCAGAAAAGGCCCCTGGATAGTCTGTTAGCACGAGCAGTTCATATTTCCCAGCACAGAGAGAAGTGCAGACACACTAGCAGGGACAGAGCTCATTTGGTTCTTCCCCTCTGCCTAGGAACAATCAATCCCCAAGTCCTGAACCTGCATGTGAAGAGCCCAGTGAGAAGCACAGCCAAGGATATCACAGCCCCAAGGAACAGCGATAGCACTCCCAGGAGGTGAGCACAGGTCTGATCTGCTTCTGAGGCTTTCACACAAATGCAATAGAAGCTGAGCAATCAGGCAGATCAATGGCAATCATTTCCTCTGTCATTAAGGAGAGCTGTACTCTGCCAGGAGACACAGGCACTCACAAACCATGCTCAGGCTCTGGCTCTGAGCTAGTTTGGGCCGTGAGGAATCACAGTTCTACTGAAACTTCAACCAAATCCTATCTCACATATACACACAACAATTCCTCTGTGAGCTAATGCTTCAGCACACACCAACAGCCACTTACAGCAATCATTTGACATTCTGAAGTTGGATTTGCTATTAGAACTTCTCCTTTAACACGTGATGCCCCCGAGGTAATGCAGAATTCACCAACTCCCAATCAAAATGCAATGTTTAAGTTAAGCCAAAGATAATTCCATATCTGAGCAGCAAGCAGGCCATTGATTTGTGTGTCTCATTTCAGACTTCCACAGGTGATAACACCACACACTCTGCTAAAGGACACCACCACAATCAATTACTCTCATAAATGAGAAATAACAGATGATGTCCTGTCCAACTACTGATAAAATGCCTCTAGAAGCAAGTCTTGATGAGTAACACAACAACTGTGCCAAACCCCCCAGCCAGCCGTCCCTGTCACGTTCTGCTCAGGTCCCATGTGAACCCAGTGCCCAACAGCCCAAACAATAACTACACCCTGTGCTTGTGCCAAACCTGGGATGACCCAAAAGAAAGCTCTTCCAGGGTTACCACATCCACCAGCACAAAGGATGAGTGGGTGAGAAGCACCTGCCAGCTGCAGTGCCATGGATAAGCCTGGATCCTGCTGCAGGGTCTGCAGCCACACAGCCAGCCCCATGTGTCCCTCCAAGCTGGGACAGAGCTGGCAGCTCCTCAGAGAGCCAAAACCACAACATCATATGAGTGCTGTTCCAGAAAAACTGTTTGGAGAAGACCCCAAATGCATTTAATCTAACATTCAAACAAGGTGTTTGGCTCATGGTCCAACAGTCAGGTATCACTGCCTCACCAAGGGGCAAGAAAGCACCACCCAGCTGAGCAGCAATTCACTTTTCTGGCATTTATTCCTGCTGTCTTCTCTGGTACATGTAGAAATTCCTGCAGAAATTCAGCAGAATCGAGGACTTGCACTGGACAGGCCCAAAATACAGGGATAAGGAGATAAGACATGGATAGGACAGGCACCAGGGAGAGGCAGCTGCTTCTGCCTAGTGCTGTGTAGGAAACCATGCACTGCTTAGAACAGAGATGTAAGGGGGATGCTGTGGAAGCTGTGGGTCACCTCCTGAATACAGCTACATTTTCTTCTTGGATTTCTTTTAAATTAAAGGCAGATACAGTGATACAACTAAGAACAAAGTTCTGTTTCTGACCCCATGACATGTCTGACTGCTGCAGTAATGCAGACAGCAGCGGCACGCTATGGGTTGCTGCCCAAGGCTGCAGTCTGAGCAGGGTATCCAGGCAGGCTCCCAAACCAGAGAACAGCAGAGCAGGGGCCAAGTTAAAGCTGGGGAATATTCCCCTCAATCTCACCACAGGAATAAAGCAGGTACCAGCACACTGTGTTACTGTGGACATGAAGGATCTCTCAGGGTACCACACTCCTGCAGTGCCTCAGCTAAGGCACATTTTCTCTAACTATTAATGCACAGAAACAGATTGGGGCCCTTTGTGAATGTAACACAGCCTGAATGTACAAGGGGCTTTGTTCTGCAAGAGAGCAGCATTCACAGATGGCTCTGAGAGACAGCACAGGACTGGGCAAAACCATGCAGACAAGTTTTACCACAGAAGCTGTTGTATACAGAAACTCAGAGGAACAAGAGGTTCTGCAAATGTGGGGAAAGGAACCTGACCTGGGGCACGACATCCAGGCTTTCCTGGAGGTATCCCACTCACTTCCAGCTTCCCTGAGTATCAAAGCACCCACTCACCAACCTGAGCATCACAGCAAGGAGCATTTCACACTGGATCCTAGTACAGCTGCAAAGTCTGCTCCAGCTGCTGGTTGCTTTTATTTCCATATTTGTAGTCACAACAGCAAAGAACATTCTCCAAGCTGCAGCCTAGCTCTCAGTTTTGTCTCCACTTAATCTACATTTATATTCTCCTTGCCATGTTCTTGAAACACCAGCCAACCTCCCCACCAAAAAAGCTCCTCATTGTCTCTTTCCAGGAGGAATTAGCACATTATGGCCCCAAAGTCTTTACACCTTTGTTCTCTTCCGTTTCTCTCCTACACCACTACCAGAGCAGAGCCCTCCCACCCACCCTGTGCAACAGCTTCAGTGAGACTGCTCAGAACTACAGTATCAGATCCCAAAGGATACACTTACTACAAAATTAAAAACTGCAGGATACTAATTCTGACTGCAAAGGCTTCAAATGGTGGCTCCCATGGAAATGTATTTATTGGATGACTACCTGAAAGGTAGTGGCTCTCTCAGCCACAAACTCGTATTGTTGTTTCCATCAACTCCCATATCTATCTTGTAAAAGCTACAAACAGGAGCAGAAAAACCAGGGTGAAGGACACCCCCTTCTTCTACACAGGCATCCAAAGTTGATTTGTTAAGAAAGAAAAAGCCCCAAACATTACAGCACTTTTTCTGCCACAGAAGCAAATATAAACAAGCAGCTTGCCTGGTCATTTTTGTTTTCCTTGGGTTTTGGGTTTGGTTTGGTTTGTTTTTTACTGGTGTTTTGAATTACTCAATTATTTGTCATCAACATTGAAACCAAGCACTCAAAGAGACCCTGGCAGCTCTGGAAATATAGCACTCAATTAAGCCAGAAAAGAAAAATGATACAATCTGCAACAATGTGTATTCCCTAAGAGAACTTTGCCCCAGCGTGCCTTAGCTCAAAAGCAGAGATGAAAGAAATTCAGTCTCTGAATTTACCCACCCTAGCTGATGTCTCTTGCGGGTCACTCATTTATGAAACCATCAGCACAGGGTTTAGGAAGCGCTGCCTGGCCCTCCCTGCAAATGGAGAATCACCAAGGGCTCAGGGAGCAAATCACAGCCATGGGCAGCCTCCTTAGCAACAACCTGAAAGAGCAGCCAATTAACACCTAGAAAAACAGCAAATCCTTCAGAGACAGACATGATGCTTGATAAATTCATCTGGCAGGGCAACCATTTCATTACAGCTAGAGAGCCATTCTGTGTTAGCAGGAGGCCGGGACTGCACTTACCAAAGGCAGGTTTGCACCTTGGGAAGCAGGGGGACATTAACATGGGCAACATCAGCTGCACAGTAACTACAGAAACTCCTGCACAGCCTTATGGCTGAAAGGGTTACTGAGATCCTTGGGTGCATAAATAACAATACAATTAGGAAAAGAGCGCTTACTTTCAGTCCTGCACTTGGCACTTTTGCACCTGCTGGCAGAATAAAGCATCCTGCTCTGGCATCCCCAATTCAGGCAAGACATTGATATGCTGGAGAGGGCTCCCAGGAGCACAAGAATGACAAAGGACTGAAACATCTTGAAGTGAAAGCCTCAAGTTCACTCTCTGCTCACTCTCTCCAAATTACCAAAGAGAAAGAAAATTGAAAAGCCACAAACTCCTGCTCAGTCTATGTGGAAAAGAATGCTGATAACAGAGGGCTCCTTGTTCTAGCATACAAAAGTTTAACAAGACTCAATGACTTTAAGTTAAGGCTGGAGAAGTCTGCCCTTGAACTATGGTGCACTTTTCGCAACAAGACAGAGAGAATAAAGAATTTTTAAAGCATCTTGTTAGATGTTTGGATACACTTTTCATCCATGGGCATTTTAAAATTCAAGTTCTTTCAGCTATCTTTTGAAAAATTTATGTTTAAGCCAAACAAAAGGATACAGTCTTACAACCTCCCAGCACAAGAACATGTGTTCATAATGGTCTTTCCTGGGTTTACCACATGTGAACCAAACTGAGAATTTCTCTTCAGGTCCAGTGCAGTAAAGATCAAAAGTGTTGAACTAACAACTTAACTTTCCACAGCTCCTGTAATCTAAGCAGGAAGATATTCAGCTCCTTAATTTAGGACCACAGTCTGTGCCCCACCACCTGTTGTACAAGGAATTATATTATTTACAAGTTACTACATGCTGGTAGCAGCTCTCAGGCCAGAACTGCCAAGGACACACAACACCATTCCAGCCTGGTTTTAAAGCTGATGAGGGGCCACAAGATAAAAAGGAGTAATTAATACTCTTTAGAAATAGAAAACTCAGTGACAGGAGCAGCTTAGCTCAGATTAAAAAAAAAAAAAAAAAAAAAGGAATAGTCATGCTTATCTCTTAAGGCACCAGGCCACGAGGCAAGACTATTCAGGATTTTTCATCTATGTTTTGTTTACTCTCATGAGGAAAAAAAGCCTCAAAAATGGCAAACTGTGATTCCTTTTCTGCCTGAGAGCTTGCACACCTATGGTTTAAGTAAAGCTCAAGGCAGAATTTGCAGTGTAAATTCTTCCACCTGCCCTTCACAGGAGCAGCAGCTTTCACTGCAGGCTGGAACAGCAGCACTGCAGCTGTGCTGTGTGCACTGCAGAGCTCAGACAGGATCATCTGCCACAAAAGTGAATGCTCTGCATTTACAAACACACAGCAGTCTGTCCTCTTATTCACAAGTCCAGCAAACCCCTTCTTTTAGGAAAATTAAATGTACAGCCCCATTTTACTACAGGGCACTGATTAAACTATAATGCAATACAGACAGCACCAACAAAACACTGAGAAAGGAATTCAGTAAGACACAAACCACTCAATTGTAAGTCAGCTTCAAAAAATCCTAATATTCTAGAAGGCTTAATATTAAAGTTGTTAGGACAACAAGGACAGCCTTGTTGTCTATAGTCTATAAATTAATTTTACATAAATGAATGAAAAGGGATTGTTGTTAGTTGATTAAATGCTGTCTTCATTTTCTACATATCACTCAAGTTTCATACATTTAACATTTAAAAAGAAAGCATGAATTCTTCTTACCTCCCCAGTGAAATCCTATAATTAAGAATTTACTTTAGTACAAATCAGACCTCTCAGTCTCTAGAAAAGCAAGGTTCCTACTAATGCCAGTGTGCTGTCATAGAATCAGTTAAATTAGCTTTCCCATAATCAGTAACACTAAACAAGATTCTTGGTGTAACATGGCAGAAAGGAAAAAAAACAAACCACAGATGTTAAAAGTGTGCTGCCACTCAGGTAAGTTTAAGCCTCCTCAATGGTTTTCTCCCACACCAATTTCTAAAAGCAATAAACAAACTTGCTTAGTATCAGATCCTAAACAGGGAGCAGCCATTTCCAAAGGATTTTTTAGGTGTTACTGTCAGTAAAGGTATGGCCAGCAGCACACAGAACTGATCACCGGCACTGGCAGAGCCAGCTCAGTAATTGCAGTGTCTGCACCACACACAGCAAGTACAAGAATGGAATACAGCTCATTATGCAGTACTGAATGCAAACAGTGTCAACAAAGCAACACAGCTGGAAGAGAAACCTGTGTTTATTTTGTAATTCCTCATTAAGAACATCTAAACAATGTATCAATCAATATACCTACACAACTGACCTTCATCTCCACACGCACACTTTCCCCCCTTTCCAAAAGCAATGCTACTTTCACTGGATATTTTATGACACTTTTGATCATAAACACATTTTCTAGCTTTTCAAAGCTCCACTTCTAAATACAATGAAGTATTTAGAAGGAAGGCCCTACACTAAAAGAGACCATGAGAGTCAAGATGTACAAATAAATCCTGATTCCAAGCATGCCAAGCCCTCCAAAACCACTGTGATCATGAGGTTCAGCCTGGCCTCACCCTACCAATCCCTGAGGAGGGGCCCTGTGCTCCCAGCTGCTCTGCTCCAGCAATGAAGAGTTAAACCAGAATCCCTGCTCCTCCCTGTCCCTCTCCAGGGCAGTTATCCTCTCTTCCCTCGATGTTTTGGGGAGCTGTGGGGCAAACAGCAGCACAGGGACAGAAGAGGAGGGAGCTGCACAGAATCAGGGAGCTCTCCAGGAATGGGGCAAGGGCAGCACAGCATCTCTGCACACCCCAGAGAAGAATTCCCAAGGAACAGCCTCCTACTCCACCAGAAACTGGGCAAATCAAGGATTAGAAAACAGAGTAAGACTAATAATTTACAGATCACTTACAAAGGCTTTCTTTGTTAGGGCTCTGTTCAAAACCATCTACATCCATGAGTGCTCCTGGCTGAACTGCACAAACAACATGCAAGTGCTTCCCATGTTCATGAGGGCATTCATGTGGAAGTGCTGGGAAAGCTGCAGGGGCAAATGCCCTGTGCTAAACCACAACCACAATCATGCCTGCTCACATCAAGGGGTTGCATGAGGCTACCAAAAGCAAAGAACATTAAAGATTTAATCCCATTAGATTAAGACAGGTGTACATTCAGCTCAATAAAGGTGAAAAAGAGAACATTTCTTTCAAAAAATGTTGAAAAAAATCCAGGTAACAGCTAAGTTAACTATCTTATTTTTAAAAATACAAGTGAACTGGTTTGTGTAGGATGCTTTGATACCAAAAGTAAGGTCTACCTATCAAAAAAACAGGAGCAAAAAGACAGGGAGTAAAAAACAAGAAGAAACTTTCAATTAATACTCAAGCAATTTCAATTGGGATTTACTGAAGGAATATGCTCCAAGGTGATACTGTCTATTAAAAAAAACAAAACACCACAACAAATATGAGAAGTCCTTTCTGGACAGCATCCTTTCCAATTTGTATTGTACCATTCTTCTTTCTTTCCCTGTAAAATTCCACTGCAGTGCAACTCCATCCATTGACTTGCTCATATCTCAGTTCAAAGGGGAAAAAAGTAATAAAATTTAATTTCATCCAGCTAAAAATTTTGGCAGATATTCTGCACTAAAAATATACACCATAATTTAGAATAAATGTTCCAAATCAGTTCAATCCTTGCTCACTCCAAGCATCATCATGAAATTTAGCACTTGTATTCCTAAACCTTGTTAACACATGTATGACCTTGATCAAAAAAGTGTATTTTTAGTTTCTTTAAGCTGCAAAACTAAAACTGCATCATAAAAAGGGCAACAGCAGGTCTGCCAAGCCAACATAATGTTTTAAAGTTGGCTCATTACATACAAGACTATGCTTTGCACATCTGGAAAAGAAACATTAAGAGGGTGCTCAATCAGCTATTTGCAGCCTTGATGGAAATAAAACTTTGATGTTCCTGGTATGATGTTTATAAACACCCCAAAGTTGTGGATACTGAGTCATGAGTGGCTTTGGCTTGCCCTCAGCTGAGGGGATGCTGCAGAGGGTGAGCAGGCACCGTGGGCACTGCTGGCACCGTGGGCACTGCTGCAGTGTTTATGCACAAACACAGCACAGGCTGTGCAGGCAGCCACAGCATCACCCAGCACTGCACACGTCACAAGGGATTTCTCCCAGGCTCTCCCCTCATTTTCCCCTCCCTTTCTTTCTCCTTCCCTTTGTTTTGTGTCTGGTTTGGGTTTCTTTAGTCTCCATCAGGGCAACAAACCCCTGCAAGCACCCAAAGGCAGCCCTGGCTCCCCAGAACCCCAGGAAACACCACGGATTGTGCCTCATTGATCCTCTGTGGGGAGCTTTCCTCACTGCTGCCTCCTGATCCTCTGTGGGGAGCTTTCCCCACTTTCCTCTCTGCTCCTGCATGTGCTCCTGGAGATTTCCCTGACACCACAACACGAGCCCATGTGCAATGTGCAACTGCCCCATTCTTCTGAGCTCTGTGGTGATAACGAGCTTGGAAGTGACTGCAAGCATTGCACTGCCCAAATTCAGCCACAACACCAGTAAGTGGCTAAAAAGGATGATGTTAAGTGAAGCAGGATGTATAATGTGACTTTGGAAATGCAGGCAAATTAATTTTTAAGTATGAATCCCTTCTATCTAGATTTTCCATTACCAGGAATAAAATTAAAGAAGTGTCTGCTCAACTGGGAAAAGAACACAATATAAACCCTAAGGAAAACTAAGTATATTCCTTCCCTTGTATCCATTACTGTGAGCTTACAAAGCTTCCTTTCTTTAATGAGCACTTGCCTGCTAGAAGTGATGAATATTTCAGATGCTCTTTCAAAATAAACATGGAGAACCTAATCCAGTATTTATGGCACAGATGAATTTCCCAAATGAGCTGCCCAATAACCAGAAAGCAGCATTAAGACATGAGTATAGAAAGCTATAAATAGTACACAAAAGGTACAGTGTAATAGTGTGCATCACTTATAGTCCTGTTTGTATCTGTCCAACCCATCTGCACCTGGAAAGAACGGCTTCTTTTCCCCTGGACAGAATTTGTGAATGGCCTGGTCCTCAGCAGCACAGTTAGAACATGAACCCTCTAAGTAAATAAATGTGCATCTATCAAAACTAGGAAAAAAAAACTAGTTAGGAAAAAACCCAGAGCTCCATGTATTATTGGAAGAAAGTACTACAAATCCTCCTTTAAGGAGCCTAAGAATATTATTTGAAGAAAATACAAATTAAAAAGGACACATCCTGTTTGAATTTTGAAAATGTCAGTGGTCAGATGCCCTCAGCCACTACCAATCATAAAATCAAACAGTGAAGTCATAATTCAACAGACAGGACAACACCACTTTTCATGGTCTTTACATGGTGTCCCAGCAACAGCAGAAACCAGGTTAGAGCCAGGTAACACAATGCCACACTTCTAAAAATGCCCTAGGAAAGAAGTGTGCAAAGTATGCAGCTTTTTGGAAGTTTGCTGCAGCTGACAGAGCTGCAGCGCCCCGGTCCCCTCCAGCCTCCCTTCTCCCACCCAAAACCAAAGGCAGCCCCAGTGCAGCATTCCATGAGATGCCTCCAGGGCTCCTGTGCCTTCTTGGGTGGATGCAAGGAGACAAACTCTTAGGAAATACACCCCAGCACCACAAAACAAATACAAATACCAGAAAACACAAAACCAGTGCCTAAAACCAAAGAGGAAATATCACAGAATCAGTTCAGCAAAGAAAAAGTCAAACCATAAACCAGCCCAGGTCCAACAACTGACATGGATATTACACACACAGAACCAGACAAGCCTTTCCATTCAAGAGTCAAGGGTGGAAAAAAACTCTTCAGAAGGTTTTTTGGAAAGGACGGGAATGGCAGACTCCTATTACATAGCAACCTGCTGGGCCACCACATCACAAACAGTGGCAAAAGGCACTCAGGAGGAAAATCTCAAGACCAACCATGAGCCACGAGTGCAGACAGACACCCATCTGTCTGTGACCAAAAAACCACATTTTCCACTCTTCACACCAATTACACATCATAAACTGACTCCTTTACAAACACTCCTTATTTTGCATGCTACTGTCAACAGCACAAAAGACAGAATGAGCAAACACTTCAAGTTTTAGCTACACCCATGTGGTATATTACAAAGAGCAGCAGTATTAAAATGAATAATTAAAATCATACCCAGAACAACAAAAATACAAATATTTCAATGGCTTATTTGAATGCAGAACAAGCCCACTAACATTTGCCAGCGTTGTAAAACCACTGTTTGCACAACTACTCCACATGAAAAGAGACACCCTTCAGGTTGGACAAGTTATCTGCTCCTTACTTAATCTTAACTTTGGTTTGTCTTACCAAACTTTCTGTAACTGTAACAATGACAACACAACTGTTAAGAAATTGGGATGATTTCAAGTAAAATGATACTACAGACCAGTCAGCATTTATAAATACTATATCCAATAACTTCTCAAATTTTAGTGTACTGAAACAATACTAAACTATCTTATTACATTTAGCTAGAATAGTTCAACAAAGCAAGTTTAACAACATACTTTTTGTTTGCATTTTCACTAGCTTCATCTTACCCATACCATCCATCTTACTTGTCCCATTCACCCTCCAACATGTTAGTTTGCAACACAGAATTAATGACTTATTTCTATTCAAAACAGTCTAAAGATTAACTGAGAGAAGCAATATCAATATACTGCCTCTTACTCAAAAAACAACCAAACCCAAACAACCCAAAACATTAGCCATGAGTGCAGCAAGTCTGTATTTTGGTATAAAAACTAAGATATTAGCATTTGAAAGACCAATCTTTTGTTATCATGAAAGATAGCCATTTTAAAAGTGTGGAAGGAATATGTTACCACTGAAACTGAAGGTTGTTGTAAGTTTACAGGATTTTCAGTTTCAGTTGAGGTATTCTAACGTTTAAAGAAAGGGAGAATATCAAAACTTCAGTAAAGTAACTGTAAAAATTCCACTTTTGTTAACTTGGCTCGCAGTTTAACGTTGACTTCCCCCACGAAATTTCAGCTGCCATAAAACCTGTATGCTAAAAACATTTAACTGTTACGTTTGAAAGTATAAAACTAGGAGCAGAAGAAATTAAAGGGAACGTTCAATGCAAGGGAAAGCAAACTTTTTGTCTGCAGACTTGTGCAGGGAGGTTCAAATATGTCTACAACATGCTGGAGAGAAAGAGGAAAGAAAGGACATGTTCTGTGCTTTTAAAATTAGCTAATCTGCTTAATAGCTGGAAAGCGCCGCTACCCAGCCTTTAACCCTTTGCCTTCCTGGGCCGTATGACAAGAAAATGCTGCTCAAAACGGGAGGGGATAAATATCAAAGCAATCATCGGTTACCTTTAAAACTCTTTGCTTCCTCCTCTGAGGCCTTTTGTTTTCTGTTAGGACCTAAAAAAACATCAAATTGCAGAATATAAGTTGTGGTCACAAAGGCAGGCGGACACCTCCGATTTTTATTAAGGAACAGCGATATTTCTGCAGTACCCCGAGTGCTTTACACGCGGCCCTTGCACGGGCCGGCGGCGGCTCCCGGCGGCCCGTCCGCCGCCCCCGCGGCGCCCCTCACATGGCGGGCGCCCCGCGTTCCCCCTCACGGCGGCGGCGCCCCTGCCCCGCCATCTTTGCTTCCTGCCGCAGCGGCGGCCGCGCGCGGCCCCGCGGGAGCGCGCAGCGCCGCGCAGCTCCCCCCGGCGGCCGCACAGCCGCCCGCCCGAACAAAGGGGCTCCGCAAAGGCCGCCCGCAAAGGCCGGCACGGACCCGCCGCGCCCCGGGCACGGCGCCGGCGGTGCGGGCCGCCCCTGGTGGGCACCGGGGCCAGGGTCGGTGGGCTCGGCCGGGGCCGCGAGGAGAACGGGGTCAGGCGAGGACACGGGCCCCGCGCACTCGCACGCGTGCGCACACGGGGCGGCGCAGCCCCGACCCTCCCCGAGCGGCACCGGGAGAGTGAGGCACCGGGCACCACAGCCCCGGTCCCCTCCTGGATGGCACTGGGCACCACAGCCCCGGCCCGCGCCTGAGGGGCCCCGGGCACCACAGCCCCGGTCCCCTCCTGGATGGCACTGGGCACCACAGCCCCGGCCCGCGCCTGAGGGGCCCCGGGCACCACAGCCCCGACCCTCTCCTGAGAGACACCGGGCGTGAGGCACCGAGCACCACAGCCCCGACCCTCTCCTGAGGGGCACCGGGAGGGAGGCAGCGGGCACCACAGCCCCGATCCTCTCCGGATAGGCACCGGGCACCACAGCCCCGGGCCTCGCNTGCTGAGCAGCACCGGGCGTGCAGCGCCGGGCACCGGCGGCCGGATCGCCCTGCAAAGAGTGAAATCGCCGCTGCCCAGGGAGTTCGCAGCACAGGCCCTGCCTGCACCTGCTCTCCCCAGCCGAGGGGCCAGCCCGGGGCCGGTAGCCCAGCGCCCACCGCACCCCTGCTCCAACAGACTCCTCTGGCTTCACCTACTCCTACAGCACTGTGAAAAATGCCAATTTAATGATTGGCTTTTTGCAAATATTCAAATGAACATTATATGTCAAAAATGTGTATTTTATGATTGGCTTTTCGCAAATATTCAAATGAATATTATATGTCAAAAATGTGTATTTTATGATTGGCTTTTTGCAAATATTAAAATTAATATTATATGTGTTGTGTTAGAAAGTAATGCTGTATTAATTCTCTTAAGTAGTGTGTTAAATATAGTTTTGGGTTATTAAAAAAAGGTTAAAATAGAAACTATGCTATGTAGGATACTTTTTTTAAAGAAAGGACTTGCAGCAAAATAGCAGCCCAAGGACGCCTAAATCTTTCCAAGAAAAAGAATTTATTGCCCTCTTATCAGAAGAAATGAACTTCTTCCCGCCTCGAAGGCGCTGTTAAGATTCAGAGGAAGAAGCTGACACTGCCCAGACAGAATCCTGTGTTTGAATGGAATTTATGCATCATGGATGAGGTGTATGAATATGCAACAGGCTGTTGTTTTTAAGGGTTAATCCTCTGTTTTGGGGTCGTGCTGCCCAGATGAAGGTACCCAGACCTCTGTACCTCTTTGTCTCTACTGTCTCATATTGTCCTAATTCAATCTGTCCAAATTATTATTCCTCTAATTGTATTACTATTTTTATAACCATTTTATTACTATTAAACTTTAACAATTTTAAAACCAAGTGATTGGCGTTTTTCACAAGCACCCAACAGAACAAATTACTGCACAGAGACTGCCATGGAACTGGCCACCACATAAACATCAAACACAATTGTTTCCCCACAACTCCACCTGCTGCACACATTGGAGGGGTCACAGCGAGCCCTCATTCCCTCACCAGGGACAACAAACCAACCACAGCGGATCTCACACTGCAGGCACCCAAGCACTCCTGAAACAACTCACAGTTGACATCTAAACCAAAACGTTGGCCATGGGTTAATGCACTAAAGATAAAAACCGGTAAGAACACCTTCTCATCAGCTACAAACTGCAATCTGTTTTCTCATCTAATGCTAGACTGTAATATAATTATTGTCCACTTATTGGTCCAAATCAATTAAACAGCAGAAATGCTCACACAACTCATTCCCCAGTGTAGCAATTCAATCAGAGAAAGCTGTCACCCATTTTTTGTTGTCTGATGCTACCTTGTATCTAAGCTCTTCATTTGTTGCATCAGAATGATGAATTAAATAGGATTTAGGGTAAAGCAAAATTAAAATACTGATTTGTATTCTTTCCCACCAATTACCCCACATCTGCAAGGGTAATTTTTGCACATTGAGAATGAGGGAGTGGAAATCACACACACTTAGTGATCTGATTCTTCTTGGTAGTTTTGGCTACTTAGATGCTTTTCAATACAGGGGGAAAAAAGGAACAGTATTTTGTTTGCTCAGAAACCCAAACCCCATATTGTGATTGAGTCCCCAGACTGGTGCATGCACTGGACAGCAGTTTCAGGTTTCCTTGTTGTTCCTCATGTTAGAGGTCCTCAGACACAAGGAAGGAAAGAAATCTCTTCAAATAATTTCCCCATAAAAGCTTTGAGAACCTACACAGAAAATAAGGAGCAGTGAAAGACGATTTGTTAAATACAGCCTCTGAAAATAACTGGAGCACAAACTAATCCTCCTCACTGTAATTTAGCCTGCATTATGGTCCCCACCCAGGAACACAGACATGGCAAAGGGCTGGGAGCTGTAATTATTTTACACTCCCACAGAATGAGTGAGTGTCAGTGTAAAATACAGGAGAACTGCACAACTCCAGCTCCCTGCCCTGCAGCTGTGGGTAGGGAGGGCTGCAAGCAGCTCTGCTCATCACACACCTTCCCAAACTCCTCTGGCTGTGTGCTACCCCTTACAAAACTCTCAAGTATCCTACTCAGGAGTGCTTTTATGTGCACTCCTTTTAAAATTCAACTGGCTTAAATATTTCTGGAGTCTATTGTAAAATAAATACCACAAAGTCTAAATTTCTTGATTATAGCTGGGCCTGGCTAGAACACAAGAATTCCATTTTGCTTTTTTTTTTCTTTCAGATTTCAGCACTTGATTTTGTTCCAAAGCAGAGCAAAACTTTCAAAATTCAAGAAGAGACGGATAAAACGTGGGAGACAAAAGTTCAAGCCCTTGGTCTGCATCAGGCAAAAATCCCTTACCACCAACATGTCCTAATAATTCTCATCCCCTTTTTAAGTTTTAAACAGAAATTTCATTTCTCAAGCCTCGAGAAACTTCCCCAAAAATAGCTGAATTAAGACAGATAGTAGCTGTGAAAGGTTCCTGTTCATTCAGCATTTTCCATTCAAGGAATGGCTACTGGAAAGCTCCCAAGCAACTTGAATTGCAGCATCCTTTTTCAATATGTCTGGGTTTTTCAGCAGTGTGTTAAACACCCACAGACAAGCAGGCCCTTATTGTTATTTAATATTTCATGTTACTCAGATTACAGCAATTAAATAAGATGTCTCAAGACACCTTGGGCAACCCAAGTGAACTAGCACTCAGTGACCTCATTTTTTTGGCCAGTTTGTTGACTACAGGTCCCCCTAAATCCAGCTATTTGATTCTAACAGGAATTAAAGCTCTCCACAGCAGATGGTTTCAAGCAAGAGGGCTCCCTGCCCAGGTAGGACCCTAAAATGTGGGCACCTTGCCTTGACAAGCCCTGCAAAATGATGCCTCAGGTTTTAGCTTTTATATTTTTCAGATTCTGTGCTGCTTTAGTGTAGTTCTGGGCTTCATATCAGGGGATGCTGAGCTCTGTGCACAGAGCAGGGAGACAAAACAATTCCTGCTCCAGCTGGGCACCAAGGACAAATGATCCAAATCTCAGTCCCAAGCATAAACAACTGGACCGAAAAGAGAAAAAGAAGGATGGGACTGCATGGGCTGAAGCTAGAATTGGATAATGAACTGTAATATGCAAATGGAGCAGAACTGATAAAAGTCAGAGACCCCATGACCTGTTGTGCATTCTGTGGCCATTTTGGGTTGTGCTGCCCAAGGTGGATCTATCTGAGGTCTTTAATAAATCCCTACTTTATTCTTTAGCTCCATCTAGTCTCTGCCCTAGATCAGCCTTCTCAAGGCATCAAGACAGCAGCCCCAGAATGGGGGCTCCCCACACTGCCAGCCCAGCTGCAGCCCCAGAGATGGGGGCTCCCCACACTGCCAGCCCAGCTGCAGCCCCACAGATGGGGGCTCCCCACACTGCCAGCCCAGCTGCAGCCCTGGAATGGGGGCTCCCCACACTGCCAGCCCAGCTGCAGCCCTGTGAGTTCAGGGCCCTTTGGGAGCTGTGGGGGCACAAACCCCTACAAGTGCAGCCCAGCACTGGGGCTCCCAGCCTGGCACCCCCGTGGGCAGGGCAGCAGCTCCCCCAGGAGAGCCCCAGTGAGCTGGGCTGGCACCAGCAGTGACTCCAGGCTCTGGCTGCAGCACCTGCCCGGCCAAAGCAGGAATCCTTTGGCCGTGGAGAACAGAAAATAAACCATGAGCCACCTTTCCTGGCCACATGCTGCTTTTGAAGCCTACAAATCCTCTCCCCACACTGCAACTCATGAAGCCCCTGACAGTATGCAATGCAATGGCAGCAAAGCACACCACTTCCTGGAATTAAATCTGCTTTTTGGAACAAAATAGCTGTAAAAAGCCCTCAGGAACTGCAATGCTGTTTCAGAAAACAGCAGTCTTTAAAGATAAGACAAAAATGTGGCAGCATCATAATCCTGTGTGGGTAAGCATCTCAAACTCTTCACTGTGAAGTATTCCTGCATTATTCATTCTGAGAGGGACACTAACCCAAGATAAAGCCTTTTTCCTCTTCTTATGAAAGATTCCTTACATTTTATTTACTGGGCTGCCCTTTCAAAAAATTCAATAAGCAAGAAAATGTTTTTCCCTTATATATTTTAGGATTCTTCTTTACCAGCTCCAAACCAAACAGGCACAGTGGGAATTCCTCAGGAAGAGGGGCATTATATGCAACAATATTGCTCACACAGGGGCTGGGAACTAGAGCCCACAATGCCTCATATCCAGACTTTCATGATGTCACATCCCTGCAAAACCCATTACACTCAGGAAGGTACAATATCACCTAATGTTTATATGGCTGTTATTTTTAAATGGTATTTTTCAAGTCCAATATAGTTTTCAAATCTTTATCTGGATGATGTGTGAATTAATGGAAATAACAGTAACCTAACTATTGCCAGTTCCAAACATGCAGCTGATACTCTCCAAGGGCTGAGTGCTGGTGCACACGTGGGCATGGGTGCTGGAAAATGCACTTCAGTTCACATTCATGCCTTCCACCAGCCAGGCCTTACTCCTTGCAACTGCAAATCCACCTCAGATCTTCAAGAAAACCAACACTTTTCCTTTCCTAAGCAGCAGGTATGGACTGCTTGCTGCTTAGGAAAGAAAAAATGTTGGTTTTCTTTTCCACAGTGGCTATAAAGCCATTTTATGGACACAGCTCTCAATGACTTCACTGGGACTTTTGCATTTTTTAGTTAGAATGGAGAGGATAATTCCTTTAAGGCAAAAGAGCAACATTTCAACTATGCTCCTGCTCTATCCCCCCACACCCTCCTCCCAGTGAATCACCTCCAAAAAATGCTTACATTCCACCAACATGAGAGAAAGAAGCATGACTCTTCTGAACAAGGAACACACTGAAGCCAATCTCATTTCTTTTCATTATTTATGTTCACTTTCCATACCATGGACAGAGACCTACAGTTTTGGGTTTTCCTCAGCTGCTTTCTATTTGAAACACATTGCTGCCACAGGAGTGCCAGTACTACCAGTCTGGGAAAACAATGGAATTCCCTGCAATCTTATCTAAAGGACAGCTGCTAAACTGAGTGATAGCATTCCCCATCCCCCAACACCTTGAAAGAGCTGATACAACACTGTAGAAATACTTTCTCATTTCCTCAGAGCACAGTTTCTAGAGATTGAAAATTAAGCAAGGCCTCTTTCTAGGAATATCTGAAAAGACCCCAGGTTTTATTCAAATGCAATTTTATAAGAAAATACCTGACATGTTCTCAAATGTCAGGAATACTTCATTTCCTCCATGCAGCACCCTGAAATTTCATACAAAATTTAACAAGAAATGAAGGAGGCTTCTGGTGCAGTTCTGAATGTATTATACAGAATGTGGCCACTCCGATGAAATAAAAGCACACCAAAATAAAAGCTGCCAAAGGAAAGAATAAAAACAAGGAATCTCTCGTAAAGAAAGCAAAAGGAGTGCCCAGAGAGGACAAAGGTGAAGAGGCAAAGCTAATCTGCAAGGAGTAGGTCAGGCTGAGCAACAAGAAAAGCAGTATGTTCAGCCTGGAAAACAAAGGTTGACAGAAAAGCTGGAGTGCTCCCTTTCACTGACCCTGCCAAAACCCTTTCTAAAACATGGCTTTTAGATCCCTTCCTACCTCAACTCCACAAACCCTCTCCCATGAACTTCTCTTCAATCCCCCTGACTAAATACACAAAAGGACAATGTCACTACTCTCTTGCTGTAAAAGGTCAGGATAAGTCTCTACCACCTTTATTGTTTTAATATCCATCTGAAGTCACATTACAGCTGTCCCTCTCCTCACTTATTTATTAAGAGCATTAAGGAGCAGCTGATACAGAAAGAGGTTTGTGAATGAATTCTGAGCCAAACTGTTTAGGCCTACTTCCCTAAACCTCATACCCTAAAATATACTCTCCCCCACAAAGGGGAATACACCATATCCCCTCACTGCTCCAGGACTCTGCTTTGTGCTTGCCTACCTGGAAACCAGAAGGGACTTCTCTGCCAAGCCTGGTGAGCCCAGCACAGAGCAGTGCAAGCAGCAGCTCTCCTGAGGCTCTGCAGCTGACAGGAATTCCTACCTGCTGTAAGAACACAGCATTTCCATGGAACTGCTCTGGAGAAAGGCTTTGCAGGAGCATTTTCCCCAGGGTGACCTGCTCCTCTCAGAGCACAGCTGGTGTGCAGAGACTGGAACCTCAGTTTCCCACATGCCAAGGCAGATGGGATTTAACTACCAAGACAGCCTCTCCCCTCTGTACTATTGGTTCAGGTACTATTGGATCCCATGAAGAGAACACTCCCAGCAGGACCCAGCACTGCAGAGTCTCACTGCAGCTCAGAGGGTAGGGAATTCAGTTGGGATGTGGGAAATCTACCTTCAACTCCCTACTTACCTGATTTAAAGCCTGATCTTGAAACTGAAATCCCTCAGAAGGCCAGTGCTGTTATCACATGGGCATACAGACTGTCTTTTTCCCCTCCTCTTTGTTCCAAAAGTTATCACCTGGGTTATAAAAGGCTGATGGGTCAGAAAAATGAGTAAGAAACACAGAAAAAGAAAGGATGTATAGGGAATGTGGTAAAAGACAAAGAAAGAGAAGTGAAATGAGAGAAACAGAAGAACAGACAATTAGAAAGGCAGAGAGATGCGAAAGGGGAAAATGCAGCTACAACTTGGTCCTGAAGTTTATAAATTGATTTCCACCAAATCTGTCATCACAAGCAAATTACTGTAACTGAACCAAAGAGCAGAAAACATGCCTTCCTCAGCTTTTAGCCTTCAGTATTTTGAAATACCAACACTCTCCCTTGTAATTCACCATCTCCTAAGACTACCCTCAATCTCCCTCCTTCCCGCATTCTGTGCCTAAATCTTCCTCATTTCTTTATGCACTCCAATTGATCCATTCTTTTGGCCAACATACCAACATCTGGGACGCAGAGTTAAAGCCATATTTACCTTTGATTTTACACATTTATGTAACAGGAACAAGACTGACTCCAGCTCACTCTAACCTACAGCTCTGTAGATGACAAGAGGAAGTTACTGTACAACCTGTTAGCACCAACAGGAACCCCGAACTCTCTGAAGCTGTAATGCGGCCAGCACTTCCCTTTGCACAATTTTAAGATGCACCTCAAGCCTCAAAAGAGTGACTTAATTTGCAACTGCTTTGTCTTACCTCAAAAGGCAGCATGATTGGTGGAGGTGGCTTTTTCAGCTCCTCACATTTTCTCTTTTTGCATATCCGGTGGCTGGTTTTGCGCTTCCTGCAGCAGCTGCACTCCTCGCAGTTGGTTTTGCGCAGACAGGGCTCACACACCCCACACCGCCTCCGTTTCTTCTTCTCCAGCATAGGGAGCAGAGATGAATATGGAAGAGGGTAATCACCAGCTGGATTTTTAACAGAGTATGGCCCTGAGGCCTCAACTGCTTCAGTGCTGTTGCTCACGTTGTCCTGAACCAAATTCAAGCTTACTCCGACACTTCCCAGCTGTGATGAATAATCATTATGCTGCAGTCTTGAGTCAGCTGGCAAATTTGCATTTATGGCTTTTGCTGAGGCAAGAGCAGAGATTTCCATGCTTGAAGGCAACTCTGAAACAAAACCTGCAGAGAATTGTCCAGAGCTTTCAGCAGAGATTTTATCAACTGTGCTTTTTCCTAAATCTGAAGATAAAGTGGGGACATATCCTGAATTCAAAATTAATGTCTCTGCATCAATACATTTAACAAGCTGTTCAATGTCCTCTACTTCAATGTTGTTTAAAGAGGTATTGGAGACTGGTTCACATACTCTAAATATGTTCTTTGTGTCAAATTCTGAATTCTCTTTTGTAAAGCTCAAATCTGAATTTGAATCAAGTTCTCTGTGAATGGGTACAAAATCCACAACCAGTTTCATGGGGTATTCTGCAAGTGAGCCTGCACCTCCAAAATGTAAAAGCAAATTTGATTCCGAGGCAGCTACAGAACTGGAATTTGAACCAATGTCTTTATTCTCAGATTCCAAACCCCAGCCTGCCTTCAAGCAGGAATCTGCCAGTGACCTTGCATCTTCTAATAAATGTTCTTGTGAGTTAAACTCAGAGGTAACTAGAGATGCAGAATGCAAGTCTTGTTCTTGCCTAGGTAGCACCAAGTCCAACCCCGCTCCAATGTGGAATTTGGCAAGTGTGACTGACTCTATCAGCACTGCAGAGCTGAGGCTTGAGGTATCAACAGAGCTGGAGTCAGGTTCTGTATTGTTGGGCACCACATTGAAGGGAGCCTCTGCATGCACCTTCAAGTTTGATTCAGAGGCAATTCCAGAGTCAGAAGGAGAAGATGGAAGCACCAGGGCAGCACCTTCAACAAATGCTTCAGCCAAACTACCTGTATCAAGGTCACTGAGTATCTGCTCACAGGGCAGGTCTTCAAGCTCAGCTTTCAGCTCTGAAGCTTCTGTACCATCATCAGTTGGGTGAGTGTTTGGAATGGAGTCATCTGTTTCAGATATTTCTGCCCCCTCATGCTGGCTGGCACATGGGATAACAGGCTCCTCCTCACCTGCACCACACAGCCAGCCTTCCACAGGCAGAGCAGCTAACTCCTCTTGAGCTACATCTTCTTTCAAAGCTGTTTCACCTGTTTCAGCATTTTTCTCTTCTACCACTGCCAGGGCTTCTTGTTCATGTTTTTCCCTTGTTTCCAGCCTTTTTTGTGCTGCAGCTTTCCTGGGCTTTGCAGTTACTGGAGTTTGGGCCAAGCTTCTGGAGAAGGATCGGTTGCGGAGAGCCATCGTGAAGCCATTGATGCTGAAAGAATCCTGGCTGTGGAAGAGGATACTGTCAGCCTTCTCCAAACTCACCCAAGAGGCTCCAGACAAGGTTACATTGCTCCTGAGAAGTCTACCTGAAGAGCTCATGATTGGTTTCTTTTCTTGCTGTTTTTTCTTAACATCTTTTTCTTGCACTGGCTTTTTACCTTTTCCAGAACTAACAGCTTTTGTGGAAGCCTTTGTGCTTTTCTTTCTCACTTGGCTAGATTTCTTTTTGCCCTGGTTAGTTTTCATTTTGCCTAACTCTTCTTTTTTGGCTGATCTGGAAGGCCTGGCATGGTGAGCCATGTCTGTGGAGCAGAAGCAATGTCAAGAGGAGAGATGGAAAAAAATCATGAGCTCTTGAGAGACCTCTTCAGTAGGAAACTGCATACTCCCATTGCTGCCTTCTGTGCTCATACAGTGCCAACTCTGAAACAGAAAAAGATACAAAACAGCATTAATATACTTCTAATTAAAAAAAGGTGCACATATATTCAGCTGACCATTTTTAATGTTTAAAAATAAAGGTAGAATCAGAAATAGCAGTGTTGGGTGTTATTTTCAACTAGCACAAATGCTTTTAAAATACTAGCATACTATAAAATAAAAAGCTTGTCTAAAGACCTGTAACACAAATAAAAAAGTAAACTGAACTCAAATGACCAGGCAACACCACATATTTACTATTTTATGTCAACACTAAAAAGTTTGAATTTTCTCAATTTTATTAACAGTTCATTAACCAATACACTTCCCCTGAGTAAGGAGAAGTTAATATTTATCAGTGTAAGGACATTCAGGAACAAAAGAACAAAGTTTATTTTTTGTGCATACTCAATATATCATCACAGGGCATCTATCATTCCTTCCCCACCCACTGGCAGCCCACCATTTACATTTCCATATAAGATGGGATAAGTAAGTAGCTCCCCAAAGACATCAACCTGTGATTTTTACAGGGGAACTGGACTAGGGAAGAATGATCTTTCCCAGTGTTGCCTTCCAGAATACCTTCACAATGTATTACATTCCAACCCTTAATTCCATACTGTGCCTATATCATGTTTTATACAAGGCAGGTGTCTCTGCTTCATCACTAAGACTTCATTTACCTTCAAAAAACCCCCATGCATCTGTCCCAAGCTTTTGTCCCCAGTCAAAAGTGCAATGCACAAGTCCCCCAACTCCCCAAACAAACTGAATCATCTCAAAAGATACAACAAAAACAATGCCCACCAAACACTCAATGAACAGGCTGAATCAATAGCATCCCTCCTCCACAGCAACACTTCCAGCCTGGAGGGACTAAGCAGACACGTGCAGCTGTTTATAGTCGTGGGTGAAGCTTCAAAGGTCACGCAAGACACCTGAACAGCTCCCGCAGAAGCTCTCTAAAAGCTGGGTCAGACAGTGAAACAGTAAAACAAACACAACACTGAAAGGAAGGTAACCCGAGTGCTCTCCTCCCCCTGCCCTTCTCTGGAGGCACATGGGGGAAGGGGGACATGGCCATCAGGAATCCCTCCATGAATCAGAAAGGGCATCACAGCAGCAGGCCCATGAAATAGCCGTTGGCAGCCTGCAAAAGCCTCCCCGGTGTCTTGGGGCTGTGACAGACTGGGATCCTCACTCCAAAGGATGGCCTGGAGGGCTGCAGAACCAGCTGGAAGCAAGCAGCAGGCACATCTGCAGCCACGGCAGAGGCAGGAGAAATGTGAGCTACTTCCAGAGCCTACAGCCAGGAGACCAAGGAAGAAAGCAAGCCATCAACAAAGGCCAGGCAACACAGCAATGTGTGAATCAGGAGGGGCACTGAAGTGATAGAGTCTTTTCTCTTTATCAGCCCTAAACCAGGAGCAGAATGACCACAGAATACAGGAAGTCTGCAGTGGAAACAGCGAGTGGATTTCTGAGAATGCTGCATGCGAGTGATGCTTTGCTCATATTGTTTGCTTACACAAGCAGCTGTTACTGTGCAAGTTCAGGAAGCATGACCATCAAAATTATCAATCAAAAGCTCAATTTCTAACAATCTGGTAACTTTTTAAATCATTACTACAACTACATTATAATGTCTTTATGTGCATTTGGACAGGGATAGGACACAGGGGAATAGTTTCAAGGTGAAGGAGGGCAAGTTCCCTCAGATACCAGAAAGAAGTTGTTCCCTCTGAGGAGGTGAGGCCCTGGCACAGGGTCTGCCCCAGCATCCCTGCAAGTGTCCAAGGCCAGCTTGGATGGGGCTTGCAGCACCCTGGGCTAGTGGGAGGTGTCCCTGCCCATGGCAGGGGCGTGGAATGAGATGGGCTCTAAGGTCCCTTCCCACTCAAACCCTTCTGCAACTGCATGACTTGAAAATTGCAAAATAATTGCTTCAGGACTGAAGAGGCAAGAGCATCCTGAAATTCTTTGGTTGGTTTTATAATTTAAAATAATTTAATACAGAGAAACACACCTGTCTGGCAAAAATGTAGAAAACTACCAATGCCAAAGCATTGCTTCTCTTCAGGGCCAAATTTACAGAGGCTATGAAGAGAGTGGTTCAAGACTTCCCTTTTTTTTTGCTAAAAAAGAATGCTGATATTCATAGGAAATTGCCTGGCTGTAAATGCTGCATTATAAAAGATGGCAAAGGCTTTGTCTGACTCAGAGATGACAATATAGGGTCACAAGAACAGTGACACTTGAATCCATTTTGTTTCATTTTTGTCACTGGAGTGACTTTAGGTTTTTCAGAAGAGATCTGAATAGACCCCCAAAGGAAATTTTTTGGGGGGTAGGGGTGGATGCTTCACTTTAGTTATATTTGTCTGGGACTCTGAGTACCTGACCTGCAGCGTGATCTTACAGTCTCAGGCAAAATGGTTGCTAGCAAAAGATCTCTGCTTCCCTTAAAAAACCCCAGTCTTGAATGCCAGTCTGCCAAAACCACTTAACTGCTCACTAAAAACTGTCTTGACATTTTAAATAACCTGTCCTATAAGTTACATGGCTATTTCTTTGTGTCCCCTTCCACAGCTAGCACCAGAGTATTAGGTAGCTGCAAGGCTGGTTTTCAAGTTTTGTTTCCTGTAACACTAGGAAATATTTTACCTTCCCTTTTCCATTTAAAGTACTGGCAAGGACTGTTGAGATCTGCAGCAGTTGCAAATCATCTCATGCTGCTTCTAAAGGACAACAAATGGCTTTACCACATTGCTCATGTTTCACAATAAGGAATTCATTATATTTCCAAAACATCTATGTAGACTCAACAGGATTATAAAACATAAACCTCACAGGGCAATATAATAACTTGTCAGTTTTCTATCATCCTGGAGAGAATTATTCAATGCTTTCTTCTGAAAGCCCAAGCAGGTGAGACCTGCCCTGCCTCCCCTGGCAGGGGAGCACAGGCATCCCCAGGATGTAAAAGGGGCAATGGGTGACAGGAGGCTTTGCAGGGAACTGCCCTAGATAACATCAGTGCATCCTGAAGCTGTTTCTTGAGGCAACTCATCTCTCCTAATCCATGTGCAAAGCTGGAAGCTGGGTTTAAGGCCAGTTGCTTAAGTTTTGCTCATTCGTGGTAATAAATCTGGGACAATTCTACTGACTGCTATAATCCTCAACAAATACTGCTAGAAAAGCTAATCAAAGGCTAAATCTTCTAGTCCTGTCTCCTCTCAAAATCCCAAACAATTACGAGAACTCTACCTACAAAGTAATTAAGAAATTTAACCCTATACTGTCAGAACGCCTTCAGAAAAAAACAAAACCAAAACCAACAACCCCCAACCAAAAAAACAAAACCCAAACCCACCCACAATGTTTCACTTTACACAAATGGGTAAAAAAAAGAAATTTTCACTCTAGAGACTGTGTCAATCAAGATTCTGTTACATAACTTGATTCTTGTTGGAAGATGGCAGGGGAAAAAGAAAGATATTAGAAGATATGTCCTCATAAAAAATGATGGCAGCTTTTTATGGTGTTGTGAAAAATGGTGAGTGAGCCCTGAACAAACAGAGCAGTATAGGGGGAGAATGACACAGTCACTAGTTTCACTAGCCACCTGGTCTCACTACAGTCAGATGTACTTAAGCACATTTTGTTTCAGTGCTTAGGTATCTTTTAAAAAGTCCCTTGAGATTTGCCCTTAGGAGAAACAGATCTGGAGGTTTTCATAAGAGCCACTCAATAACATGCAGGTCCCAAGCAATAAGGGCCACAATGTGACTAAGCTGTCACACAAGCACAGATGCACAATTTAGAAGTCAAAACCACCTCATCTTCTGGCAGCAAATGCTCTAGAGAAAGATGCAAGAGACACCAGAGGAGACAGACAATAAAAAAATCTGACCCTCAGGTGCAGAAGCATGTCACATCATCTGCAGATTGCTCCCAGCTCACCAAAGCCAGCCTGCTTTCCAATTTGGCCTAGTTCCACTCATTGCTCGGTAGAACACTTTGTATATGAAAAGAAGGGAAATGGGTTAGGAGGGGAGAATGAGCTTCAATTTTCCCTTTCCCCCTTCTTTAATCCTTGAATACACATTCAGCTTTGGGTAAGAAACAAAACCAACACTTCTCACCTGCCATGTCAGTACCATGAGTAACTTCATGCAGAGAGGCCTCCCCACTCCATTCTCCACAGAGGTTTTCTGCTCTGTGTTACAGGACCGTGCCATTCTTCAGCAGCTGGACATATTCCATCCACAGAGATTAAACTTTGGCCCAAAGTAACACTTTCCAGGAGCACAGGAATGTGGGACAGGCACTGCAGGATGCCTCCTCAGCCTCACAGACAAAGGCACATAAAGCACAGTCCTCTGCTCACTCATCAGCAACACAGGCTGGTGCTGAGCAGACCAAGCACCAAGGCCTTCATCCTAAACTTCTGTCCTTGCTGGCCCCAGAAGGCCACCTCTGTGTGTGGAGGATGAGGCAGAGCTGCCACCCTGCTGCACAAGGAGCAGTGAAACAGGCCCACTCCGTGAATCCAGCAGGAGATGGCCATGGGCAGCATTGTGCAATGCCTTCATGCACCTTGGAGCCTCCACAGTGAGTCACACAGATAAAAGGATACCACAAAAAAAAACCTCCTCCCAGTTTGGAGAAAGCTCTATCAGAACAATTAGGGGAAAAAACAACAACAACGAAATACAACTGTGGCAAGGAACCGCACATGTCTAAACCACAAACCAGATTAAGCCTCAGACAAACAACTTGAACCAAAAATCAACTGTGAAGACTCATACCACATGTGTATTATCCTCCTTTCAGCCAGGCAGCAGCATGGGCTTACTTTAACCTATGTGCAGTCAGCCAAGCACTGACCTTCACAGGGGGAATGCTAAATGTAAAAATACACCAAGGAATTTCTACAGGATCATCAAAGAAAACCCCATCCACCAGAATGCTCCAGGTACATCTGAATACAAAAAAGCAAGCAAACCAAACAAAACACCCTAGCTCATCATATGCCTCTCTAATTCTGCATTTATGCTGTTTAAAGCACTTCATTTCTTTTTGATAATATGACTACATTCTTCAGGGGGTTTGCCTTTTCTTAAAAACAAAAAACCACACCAAAAACTCCCACCACCATTAACTGAATCACCTTATCTCAAGCTCAGCTAAAAGAAGGGGGAGGTGGAGGGAAGAACCTTCAGGCAAAGATTAAGCCTGGAAAATTTCAGCCTGAAAGGTGTTTTGAAATTTTAAGTATCTGAAAACAGAAAGCAGGATGGAAGTGCTTAGGCCAGCTTCAACAGCCACGGGTACCATGCCAGTCATAATAAAACACCATTAGTGAAGATTTTAAATTAGTACACAGTGAATTAGGTCTTACAGAAACTGTGAATACCAAAGCTTCTTGGTACATCTCACCTTGAGCTCTTCCCCATTACCTGCTTTGCACAACCCAGTCTGCCCTTGTCTCCCCCAAGCACAACAAACTCTCATCTTGAGGGACTGACCCTCATCCCAAGAGCAACCACCGCCCCTTGTGCTACCTCAGAAAAGCATAAACCAGCTTTCACCTCCTTTACAGGTACGGTCGGGCTACCTGCCCAGACCAACACTAAATGCTAAATTTTCCCAATTCAATCTGTTTTCCTAATTCGTGTTGACTGACATAACAAAAACAGGGTAATTACACCACAGAATAGGTTTCTGCCTTTCCACAAGAGTACCTCAAAACTCACTAAGCACAGCTGGGGAGAACTATTATCATTTGGAATATTACTATTATTATTATTGTTTTCACAGGATTTTCCATTGTCTTGAAAATTTAAGGAGACACCTCTGCCTTAGAAATCCCCTCAGCCATGTTTAAACACCGAATGCTGCGATCTTTGCCCATTTTGCCATTATTGCACTGTAATTTCTAGAAGAAGAGCTCTTTAGACAGATGCTAAAGAGCTGGCCAGCTTGTTCACAGGAGCGAGTCACTGCACTGACATCGGTGCGCTCACGCCCTGCTCCACATTCCCCTCTCCTCCTTAAAGCAGTCGCAATCTCACCACGCTGCCTAGGCCGACACACCAGAGATGCGGGCTCCGTCGCCCTTTAAATATCTTTGGGGTGCAGCAGGATGGGCTGGCGGAGGGCAGGACGGGCTGGGCACTCAACTGGCGCGTCTCCTTTGACTGCTGCTGCTCCTGGGCCGGGCCAAGCGCCGGCTGCTCCCTGCTCCTGCCCGGCCCTGCAGCCGTACCCGGGCCAGGTTAGCTGCTTCTGCCTCCCAGCAGCCGTACCCGGGCCAGGTTCCCTGCTCCTGCCCGGCCCTGCAGCCGTACCCGGGCCAGGTTAGCTGCTCCTGCCTCCCAGCAGCCGTACCCGGGCCAGGTTAGCTGCTCCTGCCTCCCAGCAGCCGTACCCGGGCCAGGTTAGCTGCTCCTGCCTCCCAGCAGCCGTACCCGGGCCAGGTTAGCTGCTCCTGCCTCCCAGCAGCCGTACCCGGGCCAGGTTAGCTGCTCCTGCCTCCCAGCAGCCGTACCCGGGCCAGGTTAGCTGCTCCTGCCTCCCAGCAGCCGTACCCGGGCCAGGTTAGCTGCTCCTGCCTCCCAGCAGCCGTACCCGGGCCAGGTTAGCTGCTCCTGCCTCCCAGCAGCCGTACCCGGGCCAGGTTAGCTGCTCCTGCCTCCCAGCAGCCGTACCCGGGCCAGGTTAGCTGCTCCTGCCTCCCAGCAGCCATACCCGGGTAAGGTTTGCTGCTCCTGTCTCCCAGCAGGCCAGGCCGCCTCCTTCTCCTCACCCATTCGAGGAACCTCATCCTTGTCCCCTGGCTCTTTCACGGGCACGGCAGGGAGCGTTCCCGCCAGCACCAAGCCTCCAGTTGCCATAAGAGCAGCAGCTCTTGTCCCCCGGCTCCAGGAGCAGCTGGACAAGCCCTCAGCGCCCCGGGGGCCACAGCCCTGCAGGGCTCCGGCTCCTCTGGCGCAGGCAGGCGGACCCCGAGGGAGGAAGGGGCCGCCAGGGCCCTCCTGGGGGAGGCAGCGGCTCCTCGTGGCCCGGCCCCGCCGCTGGCCGTGCCTCCCCATGGCCGGGAGCCCTCCCTGGGGCTGCAGACAATGGGGCCGAGCCCAGCGGCGGCGCTGGGGACCCGCAGCGCCCATCCGGACGCGCCCGGCTTCTCCCGCGGCACAGGGGGGGAGGACCCGCGGGGACGCTGCTCCAGCC
Organism: Spizella passerina; assembly: GCA_013401375.1. NCBI lineage: Eukaryota > Metazoa > Chordata > Aves > Passeriformes > Passerellidae > Spizella > Spizella passerina. The sequence goes on from WBNQ01009305.1 coordinate 44,964, forward strand.
CCGCACAGCAGCAGCGGCACCTCCGCAGGGGGATGCTGCACAGCCCTCGCTCGCCGGGAGCGGGCTGCGGGCTTTTTCGGCTGGTCGGGGGCCCTACGGCCGGGCAGGGTCCCTTTTAATTGTTCCCTATTCTCCACGCAGGCTGCAGGCAGTTTCTCTTGCCTGGCGGGTTTTTCCAGGCAGGCTCTGGCTGCTGCCGCTCCAACACGCTCCAGCACAGCCAGGGAGAGCGGACTCCTTCGTTTTTTCGGCCAACAAGCTCCGTTTTGCATTTGAATAACCCCCAGCCTGCCTTCCTCCTCGGCTCGCAGCGGCCCGAGCCGCGGGGCTCCGAGCCTGGCCGCGGCGGTGCCTCTACCTCCCCCTCCCCGCTCTCCCGAAGCTCAACTTTGCAACTAGCCAAGGGGATCAGAGGGAGGGGAGTGGAAAAGCAGAGGGATCCAAAAAAAGGAAAGAAGAAAGGTGGGCTTCCGAGAGCAGAGGTCCCGCCGTTCCCCCTCCCGCCCGCAGCAGCCCCGGGAGCCGTCCCGCACACGTACCAGGGCTGCGGCGCGGCCAGCCCGCAGCTCTCGGCAAGGGGCGATGCCGGCATGGCTCGGAGCGGGGCGCGGGTCACGGCCCGGGCCGCCGCGGGCGGGCGGCTGCCATGGCGCGACGAGCCCAGGCGCGGAGAGCAGCCCCGGGCCGCGAAACGTGCTCGGTGCTCGGCGCTCCGGCGGCGGCGCCCCTGGCCGGACCCTCCGGGAGGGAGCGGGGAGGGGGCGGCCCGGCGGGGCGCTCGCCGCTCCGAGCCCTCCCGGCAGGCGGCAAAACGCGCCCTGGATCCCCGCGGCCGGAGCGGGATTCGCCGCCCCCCACAGCCCACCCGCGGCCCCGGG